>QVNZ01011636.1:0-14242 GCA_014825645.1 Pseudomyrmex dendroicus | reverse complement strand
TCGAACGAAGTGGAACTGACACGCTCGAGCAATTTTTAATTAACTCGCGGTTTATCGAGAGTTTGCCGAATAAAAATAAAAAAGAAAAAAAATTTACACCTCCGGTAATACACCCACGCGAACAATCTGAGAATCGTTGTATCATAATCGTGCGATACTTTTTTTTTCTCTTCCTATGTTTTTCCTCGCGGATTCGCAATTCAAGTAGCGACCGCATCGTTTAGCAGACGCTGGGCGGCGTCTTTACTCCCGGAAGTTCAAAGAAAACGTTGTAAATAGTGGATTGCGGAGACCATAACAAACTCGAATGGTGCATTTCGCATTTATCAAAGAGCCCTCGTTCTCCCGCCTTCGCATTACCGAGCTTAGAGGCGCCCGAGACGCTTCTTGTAATCCGTCGTTTCCTACACCAGCCCCGCTCTTTTAGCCTCTCCCTCATCCTCCTCCTCATCGTCCCTCGCACCGTTCGCTCTCTATGTAGTCACCCCCGCTAACTGCTCTCGCAAGGATAATGCCGAGAGAGAAAGACTTCAAACGGAATACCGTGTATTCCTCCGTTCCGGCATAAATAACAATCTGCGGAGATATATTGATTTTGGACGAAGATGCGCCGATGGTGAATTTAAAGAGACAGAGAGACGCGTGTGTGTATCGTGAACAGAAAAATACGGGACGTTCCAAGAAACGTGTGTACGGCGGTGAAAGAAGTGTCTATCCTTGAGAGAGAAGGGAAAAGAACTCGCTCGGGCGAGAGAGTCTCACGCGAGAGTTAATTACGAAGAAGTCCTTGGATCCCCGAGATGCCGTGTGTTTTGCCGAGGAAAAGTCGGGCTTTGAATTGCATTAAATGCGTACCGCGGAGAGCGAGGCTCTTAAAAGTGTCTTACTGGGACAGCCTGTACGTTCCGCTCGAAAAGGCTCGGCTTCCTCAGAAGTTCTTTCTTTTTTCGCGACGCGACGGAACGAAACGTACATGCGACGAGCGCATTGGGAAATTGTGTGAGAACTTTTGCACTATTGGGGAACTAGATAAATAGAGCGTGAGTGAAATATTGGTAACGGGCGCGCGCGAAACGAAACAAGCGCGTGTCGTCGCGTCGTTCAGCGTCGAACTTCGATTATTCTCGGCCAACGAGAGTGTAACAAAAAAATAAAATAAACAACAAAAACACTCAAATCGGAGATGACAAAAAATTTCTCCCGAAATTTAATAAATACATAACATTACAGAATGTTTTAGAGAATCATTTACAATTTATTTAATTCTTTTATGTAGATACGTGTGTGTGTGTAAATTATTTGTAAATTTAAAATAAACTTTAAGATCAAATATATCCGTTGAAGTGTAATCCAGGAAGCTACGAAATCGTGTGCATGTAAATTTCAGCGGCGAACAACTTTTTTTTTTACGATTGTCCAGTAAAAGCAAAGTTGGTATATAGGGACATGCACACACCGCGGCTCACGACGCGGCTGAATATTTAAGCTCCTTTTTTTCGTTATCTTCTGATTAATGCACTCTGCCCATCGATCAACAATCCCGCGTATCTTTCCGCGTAGCGACGTTACGAGGCTTGCAATTTCTGTGCGAAACGCGCACCTGTTTCGCAGACATATATTCCTCCAAGAACCATACACGACGACGACGGTCTCGCGTAAAACTCTGAATCATCGGGCGGCCGGTGGCCATTTTTCAAAGTTGCCCGAGCCGCGCTGCATTAATAACCAGCGCGGCTTCGTGCCGTGCGCGAGCGACGATAACAATGAGAACAAAGAAGTCGAAGGGGTGGATTTCAATCTGTACGCGGGGGCTGTACGCCGAGCTCCGTGGCGCGGCGCTCCATGTAACCACTCGATAATATCCCCGACCGCATAAGGGGGGCCCCGACGAACGCACGACCCTTCAAACGCGCTCGAGGTAATCGTCGCCCGAAGCGCACTCGCGCTGCTATCGCGCTTACAACTCCACGGCATAATTATTTTGTCGTCAGATCTTAGCTCGAGATAACATCGTTGCGATTACCGGTAATTCGATGGGGAGTAAAGATAAAACTATAAGACGTTGATTAATTGGTTTTTAGGGATTAGGAAAATCCCTGTCAATTGTTGCTCACTTATTACGTCATCCTTGAGCTCGTGTGTTAAGTTAATACCATAATATCGTGATGTACGATGCGCGTTGAAACATCTGTGAGATGATAATTAATTGAAATATTAACACACACACGCGAAGATTCTTCCTGATGATAGTTCAAATTAGTAATATAAGGAGCTGTACAAGAGCTAATAAAAAAAATAAAAAAAAATAAAAAAATAAAAAAAACAGTCAATTTCAGTCGCTTTATGTTTTCGTTCTTCGACGTTAGATGAGGTTTCAGAGATATATAACATGAGAACGTAGTCTAAAGATGTACATATCAATCCCGCAAATGATCTATGGACGTAAAACTGTGATTTATTTAATGGACCCGAAATTACAATAATACAAAACGATGCTCGGTTGGTAGAATTTTATTACTCGAAACGTCTTTAATATTACTCAACAGTTCAGCTTCCTCATCTATCTCCCCGACAGGATTTCAAATCCCGCTGTCAGTTTACCCATCTGTTGCTAAGATGGATGTTATAGATGTCCGTATTGAGGTCAAACAAACTATAACTGTATCGCTCAGACACCGGCACCGTATTTCCACAGCCCCATAAAAGAAATATATCGTTGTTTTTCTATCAATTCTGGAGAAATAATAACACAGTTTATCTTAGAAAACTATCAAAGTTTCAGTAAAAGAAAACAGATCGGTAAAAACGATCTCGAAAAGCTTGGACAAGACAAGCTATTTATGACGGGTCTTAGCTCTGTGTTTTCTTTTTTTGTCGTTTATTTTTGTTTTGTTTTGTTTTGTTTTGTTTTGTTTTGTTTTGTTTTGTTGCGAACCAAACGAATATAAAATGTTTTGCATCGGGCCCAAGAACGCGCAGTAAAAGCTTTTTTTGGACACATTTGAGCGAGAAGAAACTTCCAGAGCGAACGGAAGTTTTTACTGTCACGGTACCGACAAACTCGTTATTCACTTTATAGCGTGTTACATAAGCGCTTCGATACGTGTAACAAATTTAATAAACTTAGTAAAAGTGCATTGAACTTGAATGTTTACAAGCTTGTTGAAAAAACTAAATTTTAGAAGAAAAACTTTTATTGGAAATAATCGGAAAAGTTCGAGAAGATGTAACTTTATTTATCTCGAGATTTCCATTGCATCCCGAAGTCTTTCGGAGCTCGAATAAACCGACTAATGGCGCGCAACGACCGGTCGATTTGCTTTTTCCCGCTCGGTGTTGCATCGTAAACGTACAATAATTTCTGGGAAGAGTTCGCCGCGAACTCTGCGCCGCCAGCCTGTACAGCACATCAATAATGTCGGAAGACCGGAGGAGAGGTAATCGCGCGGCCCGGGAATTTCGGTTCTTACATGATATCGTTCTTTAGCCAGCTCCCCTGATTGCGCATTAATCGGAAATCGCGTGTGTAATAAAAATCGTTGCATAAAAATCGACGCGTTTTAATAATCGAACTATTGCATTTCAAAAACTGTTGTTCGAGCGAATTAGTTTTCTTATATTTCTTGGTTGCAAAGTTTCGCATTTTCGATTAATATTTCGAATAATATTTATCTCGTAGAAATAAAATGGCGAAATAAAAGTTTTACTTGCGACTTGTACAAAAAGTAAAGCTAAACGAAATTTGTGTTACACAAAAGCGTTCTCCTGCACGCTTGAATCTACTGCAAAGCTGGAAGATCTTACGCGGCGAGTTCGCGCGCGCGACTCGCTCGTGACTCGGCCGTGAGAAGCGATTAGGCGAGGGAAAAAAAATGACCAGGTATGAGGATAATGAGTGGCCGGCGAGGAGAATAGCAGGAGCGGCGGCGTAGAGGGACGCATGCTCGTGCCATAATTTTCGGGACGAATTAAAATTCTTCGACGATACATCCGGATAATGGAAGCTCCACGATATACTTAGCATAGATAGCAAGTGTCGGATGCTGAATGGAGAACGCGTTACGGTTATAAAAACAACTCGCAATCTCTTTTTAATTCACTTGCAAAAAGAACGTTAAACGCACTCGGACGGACGCGCAATTTTATTGCTGTTCGAAAAAAACAATTTGTTTTAGCAGATTTGAAAATAGAGAAATAATGTTGCAGTTTTGATAAACGCGCTAAAATAGTGGATAAAACTGAAAATTTGAGAAGTTATTTTTCTCGAAATTGAAATAAATATTGTAAGCTATAATCTATCGATAGATAATTAATTAAAACAGTTCTAATTCTGTTAATTTGACGCTTTTTTTTTTTTTTTTTTTTTTGTTAATTATTTTTTGATCAAATAAAATTTTCAAACGCCCTATTTCTGGGTAACATCCATATACATTTATAGGCGCACACATGTGTGTGTGGAAGAGCTTCTATTTGCGGTCTCATAAATTGACAGGTAACATTAATTCGCAAAATCATTATGTGATATCGAATGGCTTAGTTGAATTCGATGAATTTTGGCCAGATTGGGTAGGATTTATTACAACGCTAAATAATATCTCACTTATTGATTGGAGAGGTCAAACTTCGTTTGCGCATTCAAAATGAATGTGATTTCTAAATAAATTTCGATTAAATATGTAACTTAATTCCAATTAAAGTTTATTTCCGCGCGAATAACGTCATTATCATAATCTATTCTTAAACAGGTGCGAGATTTCATATATTTGATTATAATTCTGTCGAAAGAATTGAACAACAATATTCCGAGAGAGATAAATTTCTCATTGCGAGAGAGATAAATTCGTAACTTCCGTCCAATTAAAAATCATTTACGACTCGGCACACAGAACAGCGTGCCGATAACTTTTGACGAAGCTTCTTTTCGTCGTATAGATCGGAAAATGCTATTTGCGCGCGCACTGATTCGCTTATCATTCGAATCTTGTCTCGAAATAAGGGAAACGTGCCACGGAATTCCGGCGACGACGAGGCAGTCTGCAATCTTAATAATTTGCATTTCGTCGACGGCACTCGATAATGAGCAACCGGGGGTGTAGTATTTACCGCGGCAGCCGTCCCGTTCCAACGATTGTCCACCCTCTCGAGTCTTCGGCCGATAAATAACTTCCTTTTTCCGGGCCGCCGCTTTAAGCCGTGACGAAGAGAGGAGCGAAGTAGAGAATCAGAGAACGCGGCGTTTCAATTTCCACCAATTAGAAATAATTGCGATTAATTATCTCGGACTAGAGAGAGAGAGAGAGTGTGAGAGAAAGAGAGAAAGAGAGGAAGACAGAGAAAGAGAAAGAAAGGAGTGAGAAAGAGAAAAAGAGAGAAAACTGGCATCTGTTTAAAGGACGCCGACCGTCTAACAGGAGGAGCGAATAATTGAATCGCCCGAAGTTCCGACTTCGACAATGAGTGTTTCGTTTCACCTGGAACAAGCTTTCTTTGCCGGCGGCGGGGCAAAGCTTGGCACGCTGTTAGTCTGTTGTTCCGGCGGAGCTTTCAATTAACGGCTGAACCATGCGATCCGTCGAAGTAGCCACTGAAAATAAGGAATCCCTCAGATAAAGGAAGCCGCGCGACGCGTCGGTTTTTCCTCGCGGTCGAAGAGACGCAAAGAGTCGCGACAAATAAAAATTAAAAAAAAAAGAAGTTATTATCTCGAAAAATTGAGTAATTAAATTCCGGAACACAACCAGAGTGTTTCATCTAAATACGCAAGAATATCTCGAAACGGACATTGTGTATATATTATTTTCAGTAGCTACTCGGAAAAAAAATCCTTTTGCCCAGCGTGTACGCCAGAAAAAGGTTTATCGATATTTTCGCATAAAGCAACGTACTATTATTAACGCTTTTAGATACGCGGCATATAAAGCTTTGTATACATCTCGCTTCCTGCATGCATGTGCGTATATAAATTCGCTCAGAACGCGCAGGATGCCGAGGTGCGCGCATGGGAATAAATCAGGTGCCTATTGATTTTGAGCCGCACAATCTGTTTCCCATCCCGCCGCCGCGCCTTCTCCCGGCTGCTACTATGGGAATATATCGAAGATGCCATCGTCGTCGTCGCGTTTCTCGCTCGATTCGCAGCGCGCGAGAGAGGTGTCGATTTTAGATTTTACAGGCCGCTTCGACCGGATCCGACAATCTCCTCGAACGCCGTGTGATAACCGGCTTTGTGTATATAGTTTCTACGCTATAGACTTCAAGACGCGATCCACAAGCGAGCTACTTGCAGCGATGGCGCGGCGTTTGTGCGTAATCTGACAATTGAAATACAAGTGATAAACACGACGCGACGTTTGTAAATCGCGCTTTTTATCATCGAAATATTTCATTAGGCGTATTGCTTACCGCCGTGGCGGTAGTTTTATTGCAGAGTTTGTCTGACATGTATAACTGTTACACGGAAATAAAATGAATAAAATTAACATCAATGCCTAATTTCGAAGTCGAGCGTGAGCGGAGCACGAAGCGAAAGGGAAAAAGAAGAAGAAGAAGACGCGGAGCCGTTTTGACGGATCGACTTTATGAATATTAATGCCGCGATAGGCGTGGAGGAGACATATTGTAATAATTATGCGTCCCATACGCTATGGCGGAAACGCCAGAGAGGTGAGAGGAAAGAGATCGGAAGAATTGCTGGCCGGGCAACGAAAATTATTCCCGCCGCGTAAACGCAACCGGCCGATGATAAATCGATACACGTTATCAGCGATAATTCACTTCTCAACTTAATTGATATCAATGTTTCGAGCGACGAATACTAAGAGGTTGTTAAAAAACTAATTCGTAAAAAAGTTAATTATTGTAATTAATGTATGAGAAAGAGGAAAGCGGCATCTTACAAATTCTTTATAACGACCGTAATGCGCAACCGAAATTGATTATCGAAATTATCCGCGAAAACATGATCGATCTGCGTTTTCATTACCGTCAAATATGTAGATTAATTACCAATATTAATTAAGAACACGATCTCTAGATTCGCGCTTGAGATTGCTTGCGAACGCGTCGTGGGTAATTTTCTTAAAAAAAAAAAAAAAAAAAAAAAAAAAAAAGAACACAGAGAACAGCGATAAGTTATCGCGCAACTAGAATAAAACAGCCACTTTATTTATGGGCTTCACATGTACCGCTGTTTCCTCTAACACGCTCGCTTCTCTATGTTCCTCGATCGGAAATGATCGTTATAATTCACTAGATAGAGATCGTCCGCGAGAATTGAAACGATCGATAATAAATCCCTCGCGCGCTTTTCTCCCGGCGTCTACAAAAATTTAATCCGTTCCCTACTTGAAGGATTTATTAATTTTTTCGTCGACGGCTACCGCGCGCTCGCGCGCCCGTACTAGGAGAATCGCCATGATTGTTATTACATGATTACGGTGTAACGGGGAAATCGAGATGAGCGTTTCTCGACGATCGATCGTAAAATTTCAAATAGGAATTTCTGCCTCCTTGATCGTCGGCGCGAGATTATCTCGCGATACGCGAACGAACGTTTTATATCTCATTAGTTTAAAAGAGAAACGCATTTTGACGCTATTTGTAAAGCAGAAAAAAAAGAAAAAACATTTTTCGATCTGTGACCAACCTACCGACTCGAAGTTCGTCCATTTGTGTAAAATCGAACATGTGACATTGCACTGTTTTTGTAAGAAAGAATATTTTCCCCTACAATATATAAATAGAACAATATTTGAAGAGTCATATCTGTTACTTACACATCTCGCAATCTCGCGCGAACATCAAAATATTCGCGTTTCGCGGATTTGTGCAAGCATTTTGCGAAACTTGTTACGGCTAAAAGACCGCGCCGAAAACTAAAATCTGATTTCGCTAAGCCGCGCAAGAACAATTGGCAAGTTGAAATTCGGTAAATGAAATAATTAGCTACGTAGCAGAACCAACTCCGGCAACAACGCGTTAGCTGCATTTAAAAGCCCTGTTATTTTCTAATTACCCGCTATAATTGAAACATCAGAAATAACACACGTACTACCTGTTCGCATTAACATTCTCAACTCGAAGAACATACATTTCCCGTACAACAACGAAAATTTCTCTCTCTCTTTTATCTCTCCGTGGAATCCGTACATAATGTTCCGGGAAACGGCGTGTATCGAAACGACCGATATCAAGATTGATGTATAAAAAAAAGTGTGTTACGATTATCAAACTATTCGAATCTATACGACGAAGGTGTCGAAAAGGACGAGTAGGAGGGGCCTCTCGGATTCCACGACCCCGGCTGCACCGGCAGATGCGGCCAGGACCTACGTGCGGACGTACGACGCACGTACATACATACGTACGTACGCACGTATGCCGTGGCGCATATATACGGCGAGTCCGGTGCAGCCGAGGGGAAGAATAAGGTAGGCGTGTCGCGGCCGCGTTACGTGCGTGCGTGTACACGACAAAGAGAGATACGCGGGCATAAGCCGGCTTATTACGCGCCGCCGCGGGCTACAAACACGCCGAATAATGGCCGTGGTTCTCTCTCTCTCTCTCTCTCTCCGGAGCAAGCGGCGGAGCGGGCGGTATGCGCGCGCCCCGGTATCGTATTAAATTATAATAATTCCGGTGCGAATTATTAGAGAAAGAGAGAGGAAAGGGGGGAGAAATCGGAGAGGCGGGAAGAGAGAAAGAGAAAAGCGCGGCTGGCTGGTTACGCACTTTCCGCGTACCGTGTTGCCGCACAATGTTGCCGCGCGGTGCCCAGGTGCGTCTTGCGCGCCGGGGATCTCCGCGTTTGTTAACAAATATTTTAAGCCGTAACCAGACACTGTCTCCTCCCATTTCTCTGTTGTTGGCTAGAAAAAGGCGACGATTCGTGTCGCGTTTGGGACTCGGGAAATCGACGGGATTTATGGGACATCGGCGCGCGTGACTTCCCAGTTTTTTATGTACATGATAATTATGGGAAACAGAATAGAGAATCGATAAGAGAAGTCTTTGATGAAGCTTATAATTTCGTTACTTTAGTATCTAAACTGTTTCTCTTTTTTGTGTGTTTGTTTTTTTATTCAACTTTTTTGGACTTTTCTCACCGATATAATTTCACGAAAATACGGAAACGACAAGTTCGACACACATATGGTGTACCGAGAGATGATCCATTACTAAATATTCCCATACATTTACTTCGGGAGAAACTTATTACCGCTACTTCGTTTCTATTGCATAATGTATTCCGCTCGCAAGATGATGTTACATTCGGCGAATGCGCAGCGTGCTATACGTCGCGATAATTCTCCAAATTAAATTGCAAATGCCGACGTATTTCCAAGCAGCGTGATATACGGCAACGAGTTAATTTGATTCATCTAGGTTGTAAATATATCTTTCTCCCGACCCAAAAACCCGCCCCGCGCGCGATTAACAATGCGCATGCGGTAGATGAAAGCGCGTCCGCAACAAAATATTACTTGAATTATAAGCCCGGGCATATATAATTCTTCTCTGTAACTCGCAAACGTCAGCCGAGAGGAACTGTGTTATCGCTCGCTAAAATATAAAAGCAATCATCCGTATTTTTATCGCTTGAAAAATTGTAATTACAAGAGACAGAGAAAATGTTAAAATGTTTGAAGAAATAATTTTTAAATTAATTCAGAATATGCAAAGCAAGTTCGGGGAAGGCATTTTGTTGATACGAGAATGCGACGAAGGTCGGGGAGGCCTAATTACACCGTCGAACGCAAAGAAATCGAGAACCCCGATATACTTCGCGACGATCAAGTTTCCGTATCTTTCGTGTCGGGGGAATAGCTACGACAGCGAGAGAAGAAGAAGAAGAAGCGGGGCCAAGAAAAACGCGATAGCGAGAATCGTCTCTCGCGGAGGGTTGAAACTATTTCGTGCGGGCTTTATGCCCGATGACGAGGATGACAGGCACGTAAACGACGCGTTTCCGGTCTACGCAAAACGACAGATGCTGATACCGGCGAAGGGCTATGCGGGACGGACGAGGTAGGCGTGTCGGTCATAGGCACGTACACTTTGTACTTATGAAGACGTAGCGGAATTAATGGGGTTGGTGTGTGTTATTACGGGGGTCGGGAATGTGCGCCACGCTCGGTGTCGTCGCCCGATATACTGCTTTGTGTCCGCTCTTTTATTATTTTTTTTATTTATCTCGCTCTATTCTCTTTCTTCTTGGCGCTCGGTGTAACTCGACATTAAAGACTAACTTAAATTGCACATGTAACATTTCTATCTTACTGTTGGAATTATAACCGGCGGTAAGTCTCTGTCTGTTTCACCTTGAAATATTCCGTCACGGTTCACTGATCCGAATTTTAATGTTAATTAACTCTTGCGAATTAATACACGGGAGAGCGGACTAGCTGGGAGTCGCGCGAACGTTGGTGTCGTGTTTTATACACTTGAGCGATCCATTTTCATATAAGCGATATACTGCAAATATTTACCTTAATGATTCACGTGTGAAACACGTATCCCGCTACATTTGAAAACAACATACGTGCGATGAAAAATAACAACGAACAACTTGTTAAGAATGTCGATGTTTACAAAACAATTAAGTGACAAAAAAACAATTTAATTAATCGAATCGCCAAACAAGTTAAATTGTGAATATTGCAAGGGTGAAAATTTCAACAAAAATATGTAAACTAATAAATCGCACTTCCGTGACACACATTGCGCAACGTTACATACGTTTCAGCAATTTAAATAATTGCAAGTAAATTTAATTAAAAACTTTTTACATCTGATACCTGAACTCGCGATCGCGTTAATTACAAGATTGACAATGAGAAGGATGAGCGGTCGTGTCAATTTCGTTCGGGGAAAGAAATTAGCGGCCGCTGATTCCAGAAGCGTTGAAGAACGTGAGAAGGAATGAGTTCGGGCCGATAATGTGGGCGACCGACGATGCGTCAATATTGAATCGACGACTGGAGAGAAAACGTTGTGTACGAGAGCGTGAAGTGGTCGTGCTCGTTTTGAGACTGACAACGGGACCGATAAAACTTTATCGTCCATTCCTGGAAGCGACATTCGAGAAAGAAATATCAGTGAACGAGTGAAAGAGAGTTGGAGAAGAATGTCTTCTCAAGACATACAACTTTCTCATTCCCGCTCTTTTTCCATCTCCCTTTCCCCCCTCCCTCTAGAGAACGCTAAATCCGTCGACAGCTCGAAATTCCCATCTCCCGTGCACTCGAGACCACCCTCCCCCCGAAAAGCGAAGAGGCTTCCGGTAACTGGACTGGAGTTACCGGAGTTTTTAATTCGCGGGAGAGCGCGCAAATTTCGTCTCGAGATACATCACACTAACAAGCTTTTAAGTAGCTAAAGTTACGAACTCAAGACCTCGAGATTTATTACACCGGAAAGGTTTTAACTAATATTTCTGATTAACAGGCAGCAGTTTGAGATTTGCCGTTCTCGAAAACAATTTTCGATAGCTAATTTATCGAGTCTAGACGTAAAATTTTAATATTTGTAACGATAACTGCAGGTCACTACATATGTAAATATATAATTTTGTTCGCTTTAATTGTTTAATTTAATTAATATTTTCATATTGATGTTTTTTGTAACATTTCTTCGCGTAAAACAATTCTAATTGTCTCGAAAGAAGAATTGACTCTGTATGACGATTGCGCGGTTGAAATTTACGAGACAGAACTAACAATGTACGCAGTCTCGCGTGTGAATATGATTTATTAAATATCCTGACATTTCTCAAAAAAAGAACTGTATTGATAGCAGTTTCCGCTGGTGATGACAGTATCGAGCCCAAAACATTCCGATAGCATGAACAAAGATCATCAAAAATTAACAGGCGATGAAAGAAATAACGGTGCAGCAGTGAATTTATCGTGGTGTCGTTATTGTCACGCATTTATCTCAGATTCGAAAAGTTTTTTAATGCCCTCGCCACAATTTCATGAAAACAAACGTCTGAGTGTCATGTCAATTGTTATTACATTACCCAAATGGAAAAAAGATTGCTCAATCAGTGCCCGGTTATCTCCCACGTAAAGATAAAGTCGCATCGCAGCTGCAGCTGATAATCTGGAGTTGCACTGCTGTTCAAAAATTGAACAAATAATTCCCTTGACGACGTTTTTCGGGGAAGGTGAATTGACGTATCTGTTCCTAACGCATGATAAACAGACACGCTCTTCCACGTTGATATTTACACAATCGCACGTGTTACTTAAAAATAACAGAAATCTTATTTGTGTAAACTGTCTTGTGGAAACGTCGATCTTTTTAAGAGAATAACGGAGAGAGATTCACACTCCAAATATATATTTTTGTAAAACTGACTTTTCTGGAAAAACCGTTTAATCAGCAGTCATCGCAATCGTAACCTTACATTCGACATTCAGCACTTTCTAATGCTGACAACGTTTCGGAAAACGATTTCGATTATCGCCGGAAACGCGCGGCGGACGCGGAGAAGCGGTTTTTCGATTCGGGCGCGGGGAGGTGAGTTGATTTCAAATCAAGATAGTGCCGGAAGCGAACGATGCAGTTGGGTGTTCGCGATGAAAATAAATCAAGCTCCGAGTTGGACCGCCGGGAGAGTGCTTCCACTCTCTCTCTCGCGCGCACATACACACACTCTCTCTTTCTCTCTCGCATTAATAAAACGTGAACCGGACAGCGGGGAATAATAATACGATTGACGGAATTATGGTTAATTGACACCTATCGATCGTTTACGATAATGGACCAATTAAAAAGTCGCGTCGCGTCGCGTCGCGTCGCGCTGCCGAATTTGCGAAAATTCTGACGACGCTCGCATTTGCGATGCAAAATAATGCGTTAAAATTCCGCTCGGACTGTCGTCTCGCGTCCGCGGTTGTAACTCGGCCGACGATCTTTTTTGTTTCTCCCTTTTCCACGAAAAGCAACGCCGATAAAAAAAATAAAAAATAAAAAATAAAGAATATGAAGGATATTCAAATTTCACTCTCTTTCAGCTGGAAGAGTGTCTCTCATTTCCGTTTCTACATTTCCATGTCTACATTTTGCAAAAAATAATATAAATGCGCGCTTTCGGTTATTTTATATATTTTTTCTTGGAAATTTTGCTTTTAAAAAACTCGCCGGCACGAAGTTGGTGTTTAATTGTCTTCTCTATTTCTTCTTCGAAAGGAAAATCACGTATCAATACTCCTACGCGTGCAGCAACTTATCTCGGAAGACAGTCTCGAATGAAATGGTTTTTACGAAGCAGGACAATGGCTCCTTATCGCGCATTACAATGCCGGTAGTTTTTATTTTATATAAAATCGAATCGTTCCGCATGCATCTTATGTATGTGTACACGGACTTTTTTTACGATTACTGAAGACGTTAAAGTCGAAGCGATAAGGGATTTTGACGGATAGGCATCGTGGCATCACCAACAAGACGATTCGTTAAAAAAGAAAAGCATTTCCCGAGTCATCGCTTAACGTTTTTGTCTCGTATACCTTCTGTGCTCGGTTTGTGAATATATTCATGAGGTGGCCGGCGTATCGACCGGCACTCGTCGAAACTTCGGGACCACCATTTTGAATCACAGGTGTAAAAGAACGCAGTTAACTGCCCGTAACAGCCGTGAAGTGCGCGTGAATGGCGACGTTTATGGCCAAGTTGCAAATTTGCGCGAAGCTACGCTCGGTGGTCGCCGAGCAGCCAGCGTAAACGATTTTCGAATATGATCGGCAATTTTGAAGAAAAAAGATAAAGAGATAAATATAGTTTGAATACGTTTGTGTAAAAAAAAAATATTATCGTTGATCCAAAGAGAGAAAAAGAGAAAGAGAGAACATTAGGCAATAAATTTTTTTCAAGACATTGTGAAAAAAATAACAATTACAGCTTAAGCTACTGTCTAATTTAATGTTGACAGCTCAGACTTAAATTAATAGCTCGCGCCTTCGTGGTGATTAGAAAATCGAAGAAAGAAATATATTCTACGTGTTTAAATTTTTTCTGCATGTACGACGGTCATTTTCGTGTCAAGATATTGAATTAATCAAGGAAAAGGAATTGCTCTTGTCGCGCGACTTCGCGGATATGTGCATTATCGATACATCAGCGCGGTTTCGCTCGAACGCGTTCGTCGCCAAAGTACACTGGAGCGGAGCTTTAATGGAGACTACGTGTATATATATGTATGTGTATATATGTATAATTATATATATATATATATATA
>QVNZ01011607.1:0-18385 GCA_014825645.1 Pseudomyrmex dendroicus | reverse complement strand
ACATGTAAAAAATAAACAACATTCTTTCTTCTATAAGTTTCAAAAAACTAGAAGTTTTTAATTCTTTCAATTTTAGAAAGAATTATTTATATATAATAATAATAATAATATATTATATTACATTACATAAAGTAAATGCCAATAAAAGTATAAGTACCAATACAGTAAACTATCTCGCGACATAATATCTAACGCAAAGAAATCTATAAACATCATTCTTTTTTATTTTTATTTCGGTAATTAACTTTAACGTACAATCTTAATGTGTGTGTGTGTGTGTTCCAGTGTTAAATTAAATAATAAATTCCATTGTCTGAACTTTATACTACATTGATACTGTAATTCAAAAATACGGCATTCGCTGTTTTTCAAGGAAACCAGCTCGCTTTGTCAAGCTGTCTTAAACAGTACAGCAATTTTATTTTTATTGGTCTCCAGAGTGCGATTTGGCTTCCTCGGTTGAAAACATCTCTTTCTTGCCACACGCGCGGTTTACCGTAACGTTTCGTACCTGGTCATTAATTTCAGATACAGAGAAATATCTTTCTTTCTTTCGTTCGAACCAACCAAATTTTCGCGAGATTTATCACACTTACCGCAACTCGTGTCCGACCACCGTCCACCCTCTGCGACGTCTCCTGTCCTTCCGGCGTAGTGTTTCCGCCACGCTGAGTCTCTCCATCGCGGCGCAACAATTTTGCCGCGATTACACGCGGCCACTTTTAAGATACTCACGCGATAGATTGACAACAACAATCATGTGACCGTTGTTATTCGATGCTACAACGCGCAAAATTAGAATATAGAAACACAATCAACGAGACAGCACATCCCGCGCTTCATTTAAAATTGTAGCACAATCATTAAAACTAGATTCACTGAATATCTCTCAGACGAGAGATATATGATATTTCGAGCGCTACGCACAAAACATTTGGAACAGCCATTCTATTTGAACTTTTAGCTTTCAATTAAATCGGTGATCTATATTGTAAACAATAAATGTTTGCAAAATTACATTTTTAAACGATAGCGCGTTTGCGATTGTTTTTATTTTTATCAAAGTCCATTATACGTTCCTCAAACGCATATTTCGGGATGATTTATTTGTGTCTTACGTAATTACATGTGCCGACTTGATCTTGTTATGTCAATAAAAAAAAAAAAAAAATGCGATATAATAAACTATCTAATTGCGCAAGAATCAATCGCAATCATCGATTGTTATTAGCGACTCACACTAGTTAATCGTCAAAGATTGTAAATATACGTCCAACGCATCTCGGAAATATTTTTGCATTTATAAATAAAATTCGCAAGTTTGTATTTTTATCATTTTACTGTGTATTGTTCGAATGTTAAAAATCTTTCACTCTCTTCTCACGCACGGTCAACTTCCAAAAACACACTAAATTTTTCTGCGAAACTCAATCGACAAGTCACACAAATTGTTAACCAATCCAACGAAGTAGGTGCTAATTAATTAAATCGACAATTGCCGAAACGAATAGACGAGGTAAGCATCTGGACATCACGACGCACCGCACACGACTGAATGTCGTATTGTATTTATAGAGTGACTCGGATTATTTTGAACCGTCGCTTTTCTCATGTATATGTAGGTTGTTCGATTTTCAAGTCACGACATGCATGAATATGTCGTGATATCTTTATTATGTTTCGCGTTATTATGTGCGCGTCGCGCAAATGCGACTTTCTGCATTAATCTAATTTCGCCGGCATTCCATTTTTCTCATCGTTACACGAACGCTGTTATAACTTTTTGCCTTTTATCACAATTAAATTTACTCTAATTGGGAAAGCACATAAATGTATGTTAGTGTATTTAATTTTATTTCACACGTATGAGACAAGAGTTTTTTCTCAAAAATGTGTGACAATTTGATAACTCGGATCACATAATTGGCATCTTGGTATTATAATTACATGTGCAAACGCAAAAATTTGACCTTACTCTCAATAACGCACACATTTTGCGTCTAATAAAATATATTAATAAATTGTACACATATTCCATATGTGCTATTTTCGAACTGGCAAGTGTTCACAAATATTGAAATCACGCTTGTACTACGAGTCGCCAAAGTTTTGATATTTTTCGAACCGCGCTCTTTCTCTCACAGATAAAATTTCAATTTACTACCAAGCACGTGTCGCGAAGCACGTTGCGATGACTGGCGTGTGTTGTGCGAATATGTGCCAAACTTGTGACAAACGTTAATAACTAATGAGGGTTGTTAGTTCGTGTCAAGGTTTGAATAGAAAATTGTTACAACTCAATTTTTCCTCCGCTTATCCGTGAGAATTTCGTTCTTTGAGTAAACAATTTCTCATAGCTTGCGCAATACAGATACAAAGCTAGATAAACATCATACATATTTTTTCCCTCGCTTTATATGAAGACGTGAGAAAAGTCGAGTGAGACGCGAGAGAGGTCGTCGAATATTTATTATAATCGTGGAGCCTCTCGACGACGCACGACGCTGCCTCCATATAAATCGTGGGTGTCGGTCGGCCAATTATAATGCCCGTATTTTGGGAATGAAAATATCTGCGTGCATGCGGTAGCCAACTTCAACCTGAGATCGCGATTCTGCGACGTTCATTTTTCTCGCACTTGCGTGAACAAATTTGGCAATTGCGAACAGAACGTGATGAAACGTGTATATATGTGTGTGTGTGTGTGTGTGCGTGCATGATGAAACGTTGTATAAACTTATAAACGAAATTATACAGCGATCACATACGAGATAACTGTCGATCTTCTTCTCGACGAAAAGTAATACCGAATAAAGGTAAACGTGATTCCATCTCATAATGTTTATAAAATATAAAAAAGATTAATTTATATTGTATTTGATTAAAGTGATAGAGAATTTGTTGAATAAATGTCCATACGTGCTCTGGAGCAAATAGCGTTTTAAAAAAAATAAAGAGAATGACGTTTTTCTCTGCGTCAGAAACATTTATTACAAATCCGAGATCTTATGAGACAATATTGCACAGATAACATTGTACGCGTTGCAAATCATATGCCGCAAATATTCGTCTTCGTTACCATAAATCTGATTTTATTATACGAAGAGGAGACGCCGGCTCAGTTTATCAAAGTGATATTACTGACTTAGAATGCATTCTCTTTAACAACCTTCGCGGAAAAAAAAAACATGTTTAGCAAGTTTATAAAACGATTACTTTGTAGTTTTACGATCTGACATTTAAATAGAGTCGCGGTGGCATTTCGCTCGTAAGTCTAAATTAGCATGTCTGTGTTAACGTTTGAAAACCTGTAACAAACCAAAATTTTTGAACGAGCTCAAATTCAGTATTCAGGTCACGATGCTTTTTTTTTGTCGAGAGACTTGGTATTTCATGAAAAAAAATTGTTATATTTTTCTTGTTACAGCCATAGTATGCACATGGTAGCAAACTAATGGCTTCAATTTGTCTTATTGCAAAGTATCGGCGTCGTAGCGAATTAATAAAAATGTCGCAAAGTATAAAATATATATGATCTCCGTCTTCAGAAAATATATTTGTTCTTTTCCTTATCTGTTTTAAGATTGTCATTAATAAATATATTCTTTGCTTAATTATTCAGACATGTTACGCAGACGGCTACGTGTCCGCGGTTACAAAAGACGTTGATAAAAATAAACACAAAAATAATTAATCGATATATCAACCCTTTGCCGCGACATCTTGCGCTTGTGCAAAGGGAGGCAACCGCAGCGAAAACAACAGTGTAAAAAAGGATAACAGGGCGAGTCAACCTTTTTTTTTTTGCTTAATTAAGCAGCAACCGAGAAGATTACTCTCTGCTCTCCGCATTCATTTGCATAACAAAAAGCAAGAAAAGATTTAGATCAGCTTAAGAAAATGATAATAAACACAATGTTGACGTGATTCTAACAAGAATATAATTAGTTTCTTGTGTGTTAAATGTATGTTTACATGAAATACTTGTCAAAGCGATATATTAACTTGCAATTAAGATAAAAGACATCAAAATATGTTCGCGTTGTGTAAAAAGTATACATGCAAATATTTTATTTACACACACACACACACACACACGTTAGTAGGAAAGCTGCTACATCGGCTATCGATAAAGCTGCAGCAACACGATACTGCCACCCGTGAATACTCGATGAAAATTTACGCGATATAACGAATATTATCTTTCGTAGTAAACTAAATTTCGTAAATGAAATATAAACCCAGACAGCATGTGTCTCTAAAAGATAACTAAAAGACGACTTAAAAATGTTTTTCATTGTTTTTTAGACGTCTTTTGACCTTTCTGTGCTATCTGGAAAGACTATAGATATTTTAAATTGCAACTGTGGACACTTGAAAAAAAAAGATGAAATAAGTCTTACTGTATATAAATTACATTGTTTTAAATTGTAAATAAATGCTAAATAAGTTTTTTATTACAAATTTGCATTTTTTAAATCGGAAAGCGTTCGTTATGATTGTACACAACGCACACAAAACACTATCTCAGAACATGACAGCAGTTTTTACGCTGAAGAAACTAGACAATCGCGACGTAGCATAGTAGTTTTGAGATACAGATTCAATGGCGGTACGTAAGCAGCTCGCGTAAAAAAACAAACAAAAAAAGAAAAAAGTAAGACGTTGGTCGCGCGCAGTGACGATAGCGCGCGAGCATTAAAATGCAAATGAAAGTGGCGAGGAAAAACAAAGATACAAGATAGGTCGACTGTTTGCGATAGAATTTCTTCCGTAATTTTGCACAACCATTTCGTTGTCAAAAGTTTTCGTTGTTAAGACCGAGTTGTAGTTAATACAGCGGACAAATACAACGAACATGTGGTCCGAATTGTTCAAATTTGCCATCGCAAGACGATAGCAGTAAACGTACTTGGGCAAACACGGTGTGTTTTTGATTTTGTCCGCGAAAAGAAAGTCAAATATCATCTTGCGCGGCTTATTATCATATTCGATCGCAATGTAATGTATAAAAGATACATGTATATGTAATATAGATGTATATATGTAATATAGACACGTAATCTGCTTTAAATATCTGATTTTAAACATAAAAAAAAAAATAAAATTTTACTATATACGGAAAAGTTACGTAACACGTTGTCACAAATCTACTTTCAAATCAAGAAACACGCATATAAATTAGAAAAGTAATTCAACAATCACATTTTAATTAGTCAATGAATCTCTTAATAGAACAAATTGCGAGGATTCCTTGCGCGCAAATTCTCTTGCTCGCAAAGAGATTCCTGTTTAATTTAATTACACATATTGCAGTCGTTCGCGGAGAAACGGATTTACATCCGATTCTTGTTGCCTGTTATTAATTACTTCCACGGGATTCGACGAGATGCATTTCATTTCGACAGAGAAATGCGTTAAAATAGAGAAGGCGCGTCCTTGTTAGAGATTCTCTTACTGTGATGATGTCGAAAGGTGCCATTTCCCCGTCCGCGCGCACGTCATTCTCGCGTAATGAATGAGCAAAGAAATTTCTGCAGCGAGACTTGACTTGTGCAAGTCTCTCCGTGTGTGCGGATGGTTTCTCCGTTTTACACGAAAAGCCACTTCGCGCGCCGCGACCCATTATGCAAATTATGCCTACCGGCAAACGAAATGTGTGCATTCATAGATGAGTCGAGATTGAGCGATACGAACAAGTGCGGCCGCGCAACGTTGTTGCGCTATTGCAACGTGTGCTCGTGTTCAAAACTATAATGTCTGTATACAAATATTAAATAGCAGTCGTTGCACTCTCGAGAATAATTTGCGGGAGAAGTTCTGTATAGACGGAGTGAACCGACTGAGACGACGACACTCTTGCACGCAAATCCGTAATTACTCGCCGGTATCGGTATTCATGTCCCGCGCACACGATCGCGAGCGCGCGCGTCGTGAATGCGAGAAACTTGCGCGAGGGATCGACTTTAGGCGAGAGAAGAACAGAGGAATGTATGGCGCAACTGCACCCCGAGTCACAAACTATTCCGAGGATTACAATTTACTTAGAGCGAAGACCAGAAACAAATGCAGCTCTATATTCGCAAATAGCGCGAATATTATAGCGCGCGCGGTTTACCGTGAAGAACGCGGGTTGCGTAGGAGTACGCGTTGCGTGGGATGTTTGCGAATGAGAGTTCGCAAGCTTGATGGAAAATTCTTTTAAATATTTAAGTGTGCCGATAGCCATTAGTATATCCATTAGCAATTTACGCTGGTCTTCCATCTGGTCGCAGAATCAACTTTATATATCGAGCTTAATCATCGCATTTAAATATTACAAAATAAAATAATGCGAACGTTAATATATATATAAGCTGCAGCGAGGAAATTGCTCGAATGAGACACCGAGAGATTTACAAAAAATATGATATGCAATTTCAAATGTGGAAAATAAAAAAACAGCGGGAAGTTTTAAATTAAAATTAAAATTAAAAAAAAAAAAGAAATACATGCACAATATTTTTCACAATATCCCTTTGTTTGATGAAGCGAATAAATAAGCGCGCTCGAGACGTTCCTATGTACGAATCGATAATTGCAAATGTGCTTTTTCTAATTTCTGTTTTCAAATAAAAGCATATTCCCAATACAAATCGGGATAATTGCTTAATATCCGGAGGGTCGAGTTTCTCGCGCGATTAACCCGATCAAAAACTCATATGCCTCGGGCGAAACAGTCCGCCGAGACACTTTCGCAAGTTCGCCTGCGCTGTAATTCACTTTGCTCGACGCGATGACGATCACAAACTTGCGTTCCGCCCTTTCTAAAAGTTTAACACGGTCCAAAGGAGACATTTTTCGCAAAAATTGAGCGGAAGCCGTATTCATTCAAATTGAATTAACAGTCCTCCTTCCATGTCGTAAACAAGGGAATGGAATAAAATATAGACATCGATATATTGTCACATTAAGCCAATACCGTATTGATGGGAAAATTGATGCTGTAAGAAACGAATCTCAGCGAGGATTTGCGGACATTTTCTATCCTATCCAATTTGGCCGCCAAGATTTCGGGGATATTTCTCGTGTCACGCGTGATATATCATGAAGATAAAAAACATCATTTTATCTTGTTTACGTGAATAAAATCCCAACAAATTGTTTTCTTCAGAAAATTCTTCTATCGTCGTTACATTTATCTTCGTAATAAAGCAAAACGTATCTCCGAAACTTTAGTGCGAATCAATAGGGTGCTACACATAATAAAAGCCAAAGTCTGATCATTAGTGTTCAAGAATAAAACATGTCTATCGCGTTGTTACAACACAAAAGCTTTTACGTCCCTGTCGTCAATAGACCAATCTGCTCCGTAAATACCGTTAATATCCTAATAGTACACGCGTTAATTGCATACTCTCATATACAACCATCAAAGGTACGGGTCGTATCGACACGTAGACACAACGTTAACCCCTTTAATGCTTCCGTTGTCGAAATGGCGTCAAAGGAGCGAGCGATGGGACGTGTTCGCACCGGCTGTTTCCTAGTTCGTAACTGGAAATGGTTTTGAATTTCAAAGAACACACATCGACGTCCGCGGAAACAGCAGTCACGCGCTGAATGGAATAAAAGAAGTTGAGATAAAATTGAGACAAGTAACAAGGTGACGTTTCAAGAAAAAGAAAATCACCAAACGGTCCACGAGACGTTAGGCATGTCGCCAATTTGCGTCATGCAGTACCACGTTCACATACCGTGGATTTTGGGGCAAAGGACGAGCAGGGCGGCCGGCAGGGATGCAGGGATGTCACGGAATAGCAGAAGGGTAGTAAGCTGTGTTATGCGATGGGGTTCGCGGAGAGAGGTGGAGCTAAGGTACATTTCGGGGTCGGTCGATACCACTGTCCGTCGAAGCGCCATCGCCACGTGCTTCGCACCATGCTCTCTATCTCTTTGTGTTTCCTCAATCAATTTTCCAGAACTGCATCCGACTTGAAAATTGCTTTTCTCGAACTCGATGTAATCATTGTGCCATCTCAGACGGCAATTAGATTATTTTGATCGTAATTTAGCGCGCGAACGCTTTGATTCTCGCGCAAATTCCCGTATATTATTTTATATTGAACTCGGAAAATATAAAATTGCGATAGTTTTTAATTAAAGAAAGTTATCAGTTCAATGTCGGAGACATTAGCAATAAAGTACAAAAATGAGAAAATATTCGAGAAAACTTTTTCGAATCTTCTTTCATAGCTATTATCATAAGTTGCATACTAGCTATCGGTTAGTCATTGAGAAAGTATTTACGAAAGACAGAAAGTTTTTTATGAAACAAGTGTGTTGTTAAAGAGAAATAAAAACCATTACAAGAAAATATATATTACGGTCGATTGTCCTTGAGGGCAAATGTGTGCAAAGTTCTCCGGATTATTGCTCCGAAATACGAACGACGAATCATTCGCGAAAGCGACCAATATCAGCAGATATGGGCGTGACGCGGCATATCCTTGTGATCTCTGACATTTCACAATCCTTTGATACGGTAAATAGGCACGGGAATGCATTGGACATATTCGCATTAAACTCTGCGTACATTTGCATTCTATATTGCTCACACTATAAGTCATGCGAACGGCATAGATAAATATCTAGATAAATATCAAAAAGAGACTTGAAAAATTTGCGCACATTTACAAGACGAATATCTATTATGTAATAGATACTTTAAATACTTGATAGATTTTTTTTTTATATATTTTGAGAACTAAAATTATTTTAATGTTTAATTATATTAAATTTGTATATTTTTTATTTATATTTATAAATAGAAAAACATTTTGTTTGAAATAAATATATTTTCTGTTTTCACTTCTTTTAAACTGAATAGATATTTTATATATTTTATAGATTTTATATATTTTGAGAGCTAAAATTATTTTAGTGTTTATTTATACTAAATTTTTATATTTGTCTTTATATTTCTAAATGTAAATACATCTTGTTTAAAATAAATATACTTTCTTTCTGTTTTCTTTTAAAAACGTTAACTGTGATATATATATATATATATATATGTACACACACACATACACACATGCTTCGTAATCTTTCATGCCATAATTTCGTTTACTCATGCGAGCTAGTTTCGATGACAGAATTTGACGAGAAAACCAATTTCCAGAGACTTACGGCGCTTGCCAAAATTATTATTAAATCTTGTCGGTCGTAAGGACGCAGCGCTCGACACATGTGCAAACAGATATTGTTGGCAAATTATATTTGCCGTGTTTTTCGAAGCACAAGATTTCTTTTAAAGAAGATGAAGAAGAGTAATAGTGTGGGAGGATCGAAGCTTGCAAGAAACGAGTCACCTGTCATCGATAAGAAACCGTGCAAGAGAGAAAGAGAGAGAGAGAGAGAGAGAGAGAGTGAGTGAGAGCGAAAGAGAGAGTAGTTCGAGGTATATTAATCTTGATTAATTTAATTCTCCCCCCCCGACTGTGCCCTCCCCCCGTATTTATAGCACGATAACAATTTCCGAGCGATACGCGCGCCGGATAGTTCCGCGGATATATTCGGCCTCGTTTCGAGGCGCAGGATCGCGTGCGACCGATACATTACTACCGCCGCGAAAGCTCAACCGCGAAAGCTTTTATAGGTCAAGTTCTCGTCTTGCGAGGAAGTGCATGCCCAAGCGTGTCGGATGTTGTATGTGTGCGCGGCGCGATGTCTGCCCTAGGCCTTTACCCAAAACTCGAACTCAGCTGTCTCGCGCGATAACGCTCGCCGTCCATCGCCTAATGCATCGTCATGTCTTAATTGCGAATGACGAATCGACCGGCGGAGTTGAACGTTGAAGGCGAACAAATAGACACGGAAAGAAAATCGTTCCCCGTATATATCCACGCTGTGGAACACACTTTGTGCGAAGAAGTTCGAAATATATTTTGTTTTCGCTCTCTCTTCTCGATGAGAAGTACAAGAAATACAATTCTGGTTCATCTCACAAAACCTGAGATAGATAAAATAGAATTTAGCGGGAACAAAAGGATTCGAGAAAAGCTGTGCTGCTATACGAGTTGAATGTACAGTACCACTGGTAGTGCACGGTTTCGAATCAGTATGTCTGTGCACTGTATCTACGCGAATTATATAAATCACCTCGAGGTGATTTTTTAGTGCAGAGCTTCTGCCACTTCAGCTCGACGGACAAGAGTTTATGGATAAATTCTTCAGACGGCCCTCTTTGAGTACGTTAAACGTCGCTGTTGAAACAGTTGCGCTTCGTAACTTGCGAAACGTATTTCTCGAACGCAAGCACTCCGCGAAATATTCGCGAAAAAGAATTTTCTCGTTAAAATTAAACCCGTAATTACCACGACATTTAAAAGTGTGACGTACACTGTTGTTTCACGTGCAACTACTATATATCATCTTTGTATGAGTTAGTTACACACCGAAAATTACGGAGCGTAAAAAAAAAAAAAAAAAAAAAATTCGCGTTTCGTGTAACGAGACGGCGTTAATTATGCGCGACGTTAATTATTGGACTTGTACACACAAACATTTCACCGCAAATCATTGTGTATCCTCGGTAATACGAGGTGGTAAAATTTACGATAATCGGTGTTGCATGAATACTAAGGACCGTGTTGACAGTTGAAAATTAAACGAACGAACACTCGCGTTATTAATTCTCTCTCCTCTTTCCTATGTGACGCATATCATACCTGCCTATTTATTGCGCGTGTTTTAAAGTACGTAATTTAATCGTACACATATACATTTAAATAGAACTAAGTGTGTAAAAATTTTCCGCACACGGAAAGCAAAAATAATTATATATCAATTTACGCCGCAATGGAGGCGGAAATTTGCCGAGACTGAGTTTTCTCAATGGGATTAAACTTGTGTGAAAATCATTCAACAAGTCCGTGTAATAATGAATATGAGAATGAATCATAGCGGATGTGAAATGTGGAAGGAAAGGAAAAATTTACATATTTCTCTCTCTCTCTCGTAGGAGCGATTTAACCGGATAGCGTGAAAGCAATTCCTGCCAATGTGTTTTTCGTTTGGAATTGAATCCCGAGTGTGCTATTCTTACATATGACCGAGTTTAATGATTTTTCAGCTGTCTTTGTCTTTCTGAAATTTCTTTCAAAATATTTTATCTATGTACTTTTACTCGCAGATGTTACAGTAAAAAGAATTCAATTATCTTGCGACTTATTGAAAATATAGTACTTATAAATAAACATGGATGATTTATATAAAAAATAATTTAAGATCACTTACTGATATAATTAATAAATCATAATTTTTTTTCTTGATTTCTCCACAGTAATGGACTCGTATATTCTATTAACAGCGAATGCGTCGCGAATATTTTTTTTTTTTTTATTCCATTTTCCTTCCAGCGAAATTTAATCATGGCTCATTGGACTTAATTGGCTGTATGGACGGAAATAACGGAAAAAGCTCTTCGGCTCCGACTCCTCTGTTAAAGCAACGATATTACGAGTAACTTTATCGCAGCGAGGAAAATGCGAATGTATAATAAAGCACAAGGTATAAGAGCCGGACAGATGTCTTAACTCTCGGAACTGTGTGTGTGAACCTACATACATACGTAATTACGGGGAAATGATAAAAGAAGAAATATATAGTATATAAACGAGAAAGAGCAAAGGTAAATATATGTGCGCTTTGAGCTATCCCGCGCTTTGCTACATGTGCAAAAAGACTTCGCTAAAAATCACCACGAGACTAGACTGACGTTACAACCTCCTCCTGTTATGAGCGAATTCCCCATCGATGTATCACCGCACGAAGTAAATGAAGTTAAAAACCGCACGACACAATAGCTCGTAAACTTAAGTGCATTTCCCGTGCGCGTATGCAAATCGTGTGGCGACACGTACGTATCGCATCACGTATCGCATAACGTGTACTATGTATATAATATCCGCAGGTGCGAGCATAGCTCTAACAAAACGCTGTGTACTGTGAGATAGAAAAATAGAATTTTATTGTACGATATATTGGAAGAGAAATGCAATCTCAGCGAAGAGAAATACACACACGTGTATTGCTTTTATTTAAAACAAAAACTACGCAAGCGGTGTATTTAATAGCAAAATTTGACAATAATAATGTTGATGTTAAAAAAAATAAAATGAAAATAAATGCATAAAATAACGTACAAAATTTTCAAATAATCGATAAAAAAATAATATTGTCAAAATCATTTAAAATTTGTACCGGAGAATTGTAATCAAATTACAGCGGCAAATATCGTTACGCACATCCTCACGTGCGGTAACTCGAGAATCGAGTTTCATTGTTATGACACACACGAATAGAATTGCATTCCAACTCAATATTAGTTGTTTCCTCGTATGCACTTCCGCATTTATTTCTGCTTTGCTTCCAAGTTAAAATGGTCTCTTTTTCGAACGTCCGCATGGAGAGCGGAAGGTAAAAAGAGATTTCTCGGTGGGAATTAAAACAGTCGAGGAGACTTTTCACGACCAAACATTTAAGCTGACGGCGCGGATTACTAAAACCAAAAAAAAAGCAGATAAGAATTATAAAACTTAAATCCCAAAGTTAACTCGCTACGCAACGAACTTATAATAATCTGTTAATTATAGAATGAGAAAACTCGAGTCCATTTCTATTTCGCGCGCGTATCTCTATGAAGAAAATCTCTTCCTCCGCGACTTTATTTCTCTTAAAAAAAAAACACTATCTACTTTTTAACGTTTGAATAAAAATATGTTACATAGAGTGAATTTAACCTGGTTGCGTGAAAACGTGATTCCGAGTGAAGGAAAAAACTTTAGATTTGTCGATTACACGAGTGTAATCGAGAAAAGAAGAAAATTTGAATCCGCACCCGATGTGTGCGCTCTTTTTCCCACCGATATAATTAGACTTAACGAGTAGGCACACACACACACACACGCGCACTCCCACAAATGATAATTCAATTCTAGAAATATTACATCTGCCAGCATTAACGTGTTGTATCTGTATCATGTATACGATATTACATGATGTAATTCATAGAGTGCACGTGCGCCCTGAAAACGCGGGGCACGTTTGCATGTGCGCGTGCAGACTTTTAAAATGTACACTACAAACGAGAGAAATTTGCAAGAAAAGCTCTCATCACAATGAAATTTTCACGAAGCTCTTCATCCTTCTCAAGCAGCTCCTTCAAGCTAAAACGTCTGTCTATTATCTAACAACCGTACAAAAACAAGCTTGTTAAACAGTATAACGTGCAAGTCTCACGCAATTACTGTATATAATAATATAATATAAGATGATTAAAAATATATAGTCGAAACGTCTGAAATTTTTATATGAGTTTAAGTAATTTTGCACAACATTTTGCAAACAAGTTCGTAACGCCTTTTTGCAACATATTGAATTTTCCATTTCTAAACTCTTCCATTTTACTCTTCGTTATTTGGTATATTTAAAAAATATTTAATTTATAAAAATATTTAATATTTATTTAATTTATTTAATTTAATTGTCTTATGTGTGAGCGCATCAGATGTTGCAATCGCGGGATAAAACAAGTTTGAGTTTTATTGTGTATCTTGAATTGTGCAAAACACAAGAGAAATCAGAAAAATATGTGTGATAATCATATGTAATCAAATATTTATTATCTCATGTGTGTAACTTCTCTCTTTCTTCTCCGTGTGTCTGTGCTTCGTGGAACACCGCGATAAAATCGTAATAACTCAAGGCGTGATACAATCGGCGGTACGCGTTCGAAAAATTACTGTCTGTGGCTCATTTAGTTCATTACTCGCTTGGATCATAAGTTAGCGCGAGGCATTTGTGTGAAGTAATTATCGGTTAACGCGAGACAAACCTTTTTTTTTCTTTTATTTAGCGACTTATTATTGTTTTTGCAGCAGTCGTTATTTTCTGCTACGTAAAACAAGATCGGCGCATCGCCAGAATCGGAATGCTGCGTCGTAACTGGTCGTGAAAAAATATACTACGATGAATACAAATCATCACAATGATTAACATCAGGTGACACTTTTGTAGCGAACCGAGCGTGCATTATGACGCTGCACGCGATTTCTCGATCGCGCCGCGGAACGACAACACGTGTACTAAAAACCGATGCAGCCTTCGGTATAACATCAAATCGTAATTATCATTAACATCGACGTATGTAAACGATGATACAAGAGATCAAAGCTATTAAGCGCCACCAATTACAGGCGGCCGCGCATTATGGTGATTAATTAGCCATGTTCATTCTTCGACAAAAAAGAAACAAAACAACAAAAATGAAAATTGATGGCAAAATGCTGGCGATAATTGACGTTAAGCAATTTCTTGGATCGCGAGTTAAGCAATGAATTTAAATCTATCTGAATATTGTTATTGCACGAGTGATCTTCTGTTGCGATAATGATTGCTCATGATTAAAAGGTTTGTGGTTGCTTTACTTGAATAAATTACGTGTGAATACCGTAGTAAACGGAAGTTCAGCTTGGCTAATGGCCAAGAATATCCTATCACTGGGCGGTGTATAGTATCATAAAGACGAGGAAGTGGTCGTTAACAATCCGAACTAACAATCGCTGAAATACATGAAAGTAAATGTTGGAAGTGACGCTGCCAAGATATATTAAATTTTATTTTTTTTCGTGAAACTTCAGCATCAAACCGCATAATCTTTAATAAACTATTCAGCTGTTCGTGTTTTTTTTTGTTTTACATTTTATCGCGAAATTTCCGAACACACTGAAATTACGTAACACTTTAAATATTTATATAATACAAAAGTAGCGTCGCGATATTTCGGTTGTAGTTAATTACTGTATTTGTATTCAAATGCCTCAGTTAATTCTGCTTCGCCACTAAAGAATATAAATTTCGCCTAAATTAAAATTTATATGTAATACATAATGTCCCGCGTTTTACATTTTTCAGTCATAAAAATGTCACTTTGGATTTATCAAAATAGTTTTAATCGCGATAAAGAGCTACGCAAGCTTTCTGTAAAATTATCCGTAATTTTCTGACTTAAGTATCGATGTATCTCGCGCGAGACTTTCGCAAGTGTGCATTTTGGAACTGCTAGCTTGTCGCCTATTGGCGAATGTGCAGACCGTGCAACAGCAGCAGCAGCAGCAGCAGCAGCAGCAGCAGTAGCAGCAGTAGCAGCAAGCTACGGTTCGTATCGATCCCTCAGGGCCAGAGTTCTAGGTAGCCTTGCATTCCCTTTGCCACCTAGAATGTGGCCAAACTTCGGCTCTGCGTGCAATATAAATTTTATTAACGCACTTTACATACACAAAATATCGTTACGTGTGCCGTAGCAGAGAATATGTTTTCTTCCTTGACAATCTCCGATAAGAATAATTAAAAAAAAAAAGTTGACAAAAAGTTAAGCGAGATAAAAAGATTAAAAATTAAGTTGGATAAAAAGTTAAGCGAGTCAATATAAAATAAAAGAGAAAGACACCGATAAGAAAATTACGTCGAAAGTTTAACGCGTTTTTTAATTTGATACTTCAAAGTGTGTTGCGGAGTTGATACAACAGATTCCGTTAGGGTTATCGTTTCATTATACGTCGGATAATTGATTGAAAGGTAGTTGAGAGTTCGAAAGTAGAAAAACATTCTCGCCCCAACCACCAGGTCAAATATCGTTTCAGATAATAAAAATGTATCCAAATGAGCGATTCTTATTTGCGTCAGACTGACAAAATATTTTTATATTATCCGACGACTGGTTTCGAGACTGATTCCCCTATTCTCGACGAGAAATTCTCTTCTCGTCTCCCGACAGATTTGCTGAAACAGCTTTCATGTAAGTTTCCGATACCGTGGCGTAACTCGCGCATATTAATTGTTTACGAATTATAAAACATTTAGCTCATTTCTCGTGCAGCTTCGAGCAACCGAGTTATTAATGTTATTATCTGTTTACGTAAAACGAGCGGATCATTAACGATTCAACTTATTCGGTTAACGAGCAAAGTTTTGATATAAAATCTACGGAGAAAAGAAACAGTTTCATCTGGTTTTCTTCTAGTAACGACCTATTAGTTTTCATTGTGCTCTTTTTTTTCTCTTTCTTCTTTTCTGTCTGATACGTTTTCTAATAGGTATTGCATTATACATTTGTTGTATCTCATTCTATTCCGCCGTCGGATAATATTTATGAGTTTGCTCTGAGCGACTAATAACACCCGGTAATGGTAATCTCGGTGCGTTAATTTCCCTTCGAGAGCAAAGAATAGCGCAACTCGCAAACTTCTCATTCGTGAAATGTATGCAACGCGCATCTCTCCCTGCTCTCTGGGAGAAACGAACATAAATGAAATATGTTCACGATAAATCGATGCCGCGCGGTATGTTGCAGCTTGAAGAACCGGAATATATCACGGGATATACGTATACGCGCGGAATTACAGCTTCCGTGTATAAAAGATGTAACAAAATTAACCTTGTTGATGAGCCTCGTTATTTTTAATATTGTCAACAATTAAGACGGAAAAATGCACACATTAAGAAATTTTAAATATAGTCCTCTTTTTCTTTACAAATTAGCACAAACTAACGATAATGTGCGTAGTAAAACGTTAAAATAGTTTATTTCTCAGTTTTTTCTCAAATATAGATAATGCAAAAAATACATGATGCACAAAATACAATGCGGAATATTTTTAATGATACCAAACGACTGGATTTTTAAAAAAAGTAAAAAAAAAGAACCGAAAAAATTCAACTTGCCTTATCTCATTTAAGAATTATTAACACCGAGAATAACTTTTAAAAATACCTTCGTTCGATGGAAAAGGTTCGATGGAAGGTATGCCTCTCTGTTTGTCTTACAGGACAAACTTGTATCAAACGTGCTTACAGAAGAGAAAGAAGAGCGAGAGGGAACAAGGAGTCAAGCAGAGAGGGAACGAAGACGTTGGAAACCCGTCATACACGTTGGACTATAAATAAGAACTTAATAAAACAACGCGTGGTGTATTTGACCTGAGGAATGCGATGATTCGAGAACGCCACGCGATGCGGTGAAACCATACACACTCGTAGTGTTTTTTAATGTGTGTAAAATAATGTGCAAACTAGTGCAGTATATATATCACATGCGGATGCATCAACACATAAACAAACATATTTCGAAATCTAATTGTCAAATACTACATAGACAATAGTATAATTAAATAATATATGTTTTAGAAAGAATTAAATAAAAAAAAACAAATTAAAATAAAGTAGTAAACTACGCTCTCTCTACCAGATCAACCGAATCAAACATAATAATAATTTAGTAAACGAATTTGAGAATTTAATTACTTTAAAAAACATTATTTTTTAATCCGAAAGCGAGTAAGGTATTTAAATCTTTTTCTTCAGATCCGCCAAGTTAATTCTGTGTACATGATATTTATCTCACTTACTCTCTGCCGTTCACGCGCCATACACCTGTTCTGTAACTCTATTATGCAGTCATTACATCGCGGGTACATAATTACTATTACCGTTGCGATACGTGTAATCGATCGACCCCGTGGGGGATAATATCGGCATATCACATAATACTTTGTGTGTAATTACACTTACAACGTTCTACACAACTAACGTTCACTTCAAACGTATATTATAATGTTGAACATAGTGAAAAAACTTGATATTTCCTCTCGTAAAAACTGTCCCATTTCCTCTCTCGCATATCAACGTCAACCGTGAGCCGAAGTTTTTACGCGTAAGAATATAAGTCATTGTGCAACAGAAAGTTTCCGCATTTCCTGCGAGAGAGAGAAAGAAAAAAAGAGAGAGGGAGAGAGAGAGAGACTAATAGAGAGAAATAGTCTTAATCTTTAGCCTTTTGTTTCGACGATTTAAAAAAAAACTGTTTTCAACGTGGAGAGACAAACAAAATAAGAAATTTTTTTTTTTGGTAACTATATGCAGGTAATATATGGAAAATTTATACGATCGCACGTTACGTCACCGCTTTATATCGATTCAATATATTCACAGATATACAATCTGCGATATTATTGAAACTGCTTGCGTAAAAGGATCTTTCAAGTGCAAAATTATACTGCGTAATACATTATGCATGTGCATCATCTCAAAATCCTAATAAAAGGAAACATATCACTCTCTGTAAGAGTGTGATAACAAACATAGCGCAAGGCTACTTAAAAACTGTTCTGATTTATCGACAACGCGGAATCATATTTTTGCATCAATTCTTAATATATTACCCTGTCGTAAATGCAGCAAATTTCGTTTCGAAAGCACGAAATATCTGACGTAAAATATGCGTGTCATCGCAAAGTGCAGATAAAAATACTGATTCGAATTATTACTCACGCGATCTCTCAAT
>QVNZ01011605.1:0-11781 GCA_014825645.1 Pseudomyrmex dendroicus | reverse complement strand
ACACGCCGGCACTGCAATTCCGTAGAGTTTCCGCGCGTCGTGTCTTGCTTCAAGTGAGAAAACAAGACGTCCAAGTGTGCCGCGCGCTTTCGGAGAGTTTGCGCTCGGATTTCTCGATCAATCGCCGAGCACGACGCGCTTTGTTAGCCGGTGCGCGCGCACTTCACAAGAGACCGGACGGATTCTAATGAAAATTAACGTCACCGGCTCGCAAGCCGATTATACACACAGTCGAGTCTCGATCACGTGTGTCGCATCGAAGATCCGATATCGTCGTGAGACGAGAAAAGGTGTCTGTAAATATTTACACAATCGGATATATTTACAAAATGTTTTCTTCTTTCATCTCACAGCATTCTTGGTGATAGATTGTTAAACGGTTCAATGCGGGGAAAACTGCGAGATTCCGTCAGGTCGGGCGTGCGTTTTACAGCGACGATATAAAGTCAATTAAAATTAATAAGGTATTTTTTCGCGTAAACCGTCTTTCCTCTCTCGTGGATCTATCTGTTCGCTCGAGTGTGTTTCCGGAAAGTTGGAGAGTCCGATCGCTCGCGAAAAGAGCATTCGAAACGTTCGGTGGGAATGCGATCTTCTCCCGACGTCGTTAAAAACTTTGCGCGCGTTTCCTCCTCCCTTCCGCTCCAATTGGTTTTCCGATACGTCTGGAAAACAGTTAATAGTGTATACACTGCCCATTAACGATATCGCGTTTCTTCATATCAATTTTTCTCAGTTCCGCCGTCTCCCTGTTCCTTCTCCTTCTCTCGCCGCTTCTCTTCCCCTTGCTTTCGCGCGCGAGCCTTTCGGAGCGCAACAAAGCGGCGGCGAAATGATACTGTTACAGAGCGAGAGAAAAAGTCGAAGCGAAAACTTGCCAGAACTCGCTCGTGTAGTTTCCAAGATTTTCTGTCGAAGATTTCCGTCGCGCGAGAGATTTCCAACGCGCTCGAGAGGAAACTCGCGTCGAGAGAAAGAACTTTATTTGCGCGCGCGACTAACGTGTCGAAATTCGTTCTGATTTATTGCCGCGATTATTTCTCCTCCTCGTCACCGAGTACATCAATCTTGCACGTCGCGGAATGTTTTTTTTCCTCTTCGTATTTTTTTTCCCCGCCGCAAATTATTTGCCGCTAGATATCGGGCGAGAGATGTTTGTCGAAATTCTTTGCACAGCAGTTCGCACGGTGCAGCCAGCTTTTACACTGTCTCGCGCGATGATGCGTGGTCGCTTCTTATATCGCACTTTATCACGTAACGAGATTGTCGACAGTTTTAACGTTTGAAATATGAAGACGAAAATAATCCTTTCCGCGCGTAGAGAAACAAATTTTGTATCGATGCGCGTTTGAAAGGATGAGATTCGGTAGATTAGAGCTGAGGCGCGATTTAATCTCGAGGATCATAACGCTAAATCCTCTCTCGGATCGATGCGGTTTTGCCGCGCAGCCACTTCCGTCGGCAACTCACTTATGGTAATAAATATTTATCAGCGCCCAAGTAATTCGCGAAAGAGATAGAGAGAGAAAAGCGACTTCACTTCGCAATCATCTGTTACGATGATTGTTTCTTCCAATATCGCGACGTGAGCGAGCCGACACTCTGCGAGATTATTTATGAACCTTCATAAATAAATTACGGAAACGGCGAGCGAAATTCTAAAACGATTTCAATGTTAAAAGAGACTTAAAAAAAAAAAAAAAAAAAAAAAAACAGCTCGGAATTTTTTTCCGGCCAATTTTTCAGAAGTTGCGAAACTTTCCAAAAGTTTTCTTCGGAAACGTCCACGGTTGTGTGGCAACGCGCGCAAGGACAACCAATCCCCCGTGCATTCGGTCTAGTCGCGGACACGTGTCCGCGGGGGACGAGAAGAGCAGGATAATCCGGTCCGGAGGCGATGAATATTCACGCGTCGCCGCTTTGCGATGCAACGAGTCATCTGAATTTATACCGTCCCGCAGTCGCTCGTATATATACATTGCTTAGTCCTTCTCGGCTAATGTGTCCCCTTCACCCTCCCCCTCGCGCGTTTTCACACGCGAAACCGCCGAAATAATCGTCGTCGGTCGCTTGTATAATTGCGAGTCGCTTTTGCGGCGCGCGTGTGAAAAAAAAAAACCTTCGAAACAAACGTCAGTCTAAAGTTCTGCCAAGAGGAAACGCTCGCAGCCTTCCTTCCTCGCGGAAAAGAGCATGAAAGTGAATTACGACTCGTAAAACGGCGCGGCAAGTGAATGCGCGAGTCATTAGCGAGAGGTTCTCGGCTTCGTCTTTGCTCCGCGAGTTCTCTCCACGGCGGCGGCGGCGGCGGAGCACGATAATCACGTCGATCGCGAGACGACGCGGACGACGTTGTCGCGGAACTGAATGGAAAACGACTTTCGTTTCGCGCGATCGATGGCGCGCGTTCCGATCGTACGGACGAGGAGAAGGGAAGCGAGCGAGAACCCCCCCCCCAACGAGAGTGGAGAGAGAATACGGGAACGAGGAGCCGGGGGTCGCCCGCAATCACAGCCGGCTTGTTATTACCCGGCGGATGGATTTACGGGCCATCAGGCCGTTTCGTCACAATCGGCGCTCGTAAATAAATGTTGCCGGTGTTTCTCTTAAGACGGTAAAATGCGCGAGTAAATTTCTTTGGTTCAAGTGAAACAAAACACACACACACACACACACACAAACTCTCTCTCTTTCTCTTATTATTATTTTTGTTATCTTTTAATTACTACTCTTGCTATCGTTGAACATTTACGAAACTTTCTTGACGAAACAAACAACAGAGACTTAGGCTTGCAACAAATTTCTCTTTTGCCGGCCATGTAACAAAGCAAAACTTTCATTATCCCGCGTGTATCCACGTCGGATAATAAAATCATGAAAAAAAAAAAAGTTCTTGTAACATGGTGTTCTCCATTTTTAAATCGAACTTGTCTATTTTTACAATCCGAATTCGCGATGTATAAATCGCGCGTATGTCATCTTCCGCCACAAATTCCGCGCGGACAAAAAATGGATTTTATATAACGCGACGAGGGAGAGAGAGAAAAAAAAAGAGAGTTTCATGTACCGCGCGCGTTTGTAATTCGCCGCTGACGAGTGACGGCGATTTACGGTTTCGATGACGCAAACAATTACGGCCTCCCGTTCTCGAACAACACACGTGCGATACACACGAGAAACCCGTGTGTACGCGAATGCATCATCGAGCCCGGCGATGGACCACCTGCGTGTCCGTCGATCGTCGCCATGAGAATTATCGTTTCCGTTTATCGATTCGGTCGTGTTATTGCCAAACGATCGGCGATCAACTCTTCGTTATCGCTAACAAAATATTCTCCCAAGATTGATGTCGCGTGCAATGTCTCGAGTATGAATCAGTTAACATTTCGCCGACTGATTTCCGGTGACAGAGATTAGTTTCACTAGAAAAACTCTAGTCGTTTCGAAGATATAAACGTTTGAAAAAAAAAACTAGGTTTTACTAGAGACGCCGATGAGCAAATTTGAAGTGAGTCTGGGAGACCCGTGTCTGTCCATGAAGGGTTAAGAGAATAGTTATGTTCGTTTAAGAATATTTTAGAGAACTAGCAAGCGTGTAAGCGAAAAGAAGATTGAATAGCTGTCACAACCGCGCGTATATCGTTTGCCTGCAGAGCGAACACGGTCGCGCGTTAACCGAAAAGAGGTTGAGAAGGTAGAGAGAGAGAGAGAGCGAGGAAAAAAGAGAGAAAAAAAAAACAAGCTCACTCGTCATTGTTTCATCGAGAGCACGTTATGCCGCGTCGATCGACCGCACGTCGTTCAACGGACGCGTTTATCGGCGCGGTTATATCGCCGATTGTTGCTAATATCGGTCGGTGGGCGCGCGAGCGCGCACATGTGGATAAACCCCCGGTTTGGGGTTCGGTCGCTGCTGTACAGGCGATCGACATCGAATTTCCATTGCACACAGTTCCGCAAACGCGAGCACAAAAGCGCCGACAACCGGTGCTGAAACTGACAAGTCCGTTCGCTCGCCGCAATTGAAAAATTCCCGCAGAATTATCCCGAATTTTCGACTGTCGGAAGACGATCGTCTTACAGAGCGCGAATAAAACCATAAAAAAAGCAGTAAAAAAAAAGAGAGAAAATAATCAAGTGTCGTTAGAAATTAAAAATAAAAAGAAATCAAAGAAATTATACATAAAAGAGAGAAAATCATTAAGTGACAGTTGGAACGACGTTACTGTCAGTCGAGGGACAAAAAAATTGAGCATCTTATCCTAATACGATTGTCGACGAAACTTTCACAATCATTGAATAGTAACGAAAAAAAAAAAAAAGGCAAAGTAGTCAGTATCGAGGGTAGTGTCGATGGATAATTCACGAAAGGTCGCATAACGCGCGGAATGAGCAAACGGTAAATAAATAAGCGAGAAGAAAAAGGAGGGAAACAAACATATCGGTTTTTTCTGCGTGACGCGGCGGCGGCGACGGGAGGGAAAAATTCCTTTCACGAACGGTTATCGATGACGGTGTCGAGAGACGAGAAAGTTTCGATAAAGAGTAGGCGGCTTGCGAAATCACGCCGGCTCTCAATATTGAATATTCATGCGAGGTGGAATCGTTCCGACCACGCGGCCCCTCTCTCTCTCTCTCTCTCTCTCTTTTTCCGCGTTCGTTCGTCGTTCGGACTTTCTCACGCTCGAAACGCGGGGGCTTCCGCGCGCGAAATCCTAAGATCGCTCGATATACCCGCACCGCCCCGATATACTCGCTCGGGTCGTGTTTATCCGGGATTTCCAAACGGAGCGGCGAGATACGGTCGCGTTCGCGCGTGATTACGTGCGCGAGGAGAGAACGCGAAAATTTGTCCCACGAGCGAAATGAAAGCGAAGCGATTTTCGCGCGAATAAACGCGTTCCGCCAGCTCCGCGTTTTGTCTGCGCGACGGAGAGAGAGAGAGGAAGAGGAGAGGAGGCGTTCACGAGAAAAATAGCATCTCCGAACGTGTGCATACGTCGACGACGACAACGGCGGATAAAACTTCACGTTACTCCCGGGGGAAAATACACGCGAAGCGCCTCCCGTCTATTCAACGCCGAAGAATTCTCCCGGTTTGTAGCTCTCCGTCGAAAAATGCAACCGAAAGAAACGGGCGCTTGCGCGCGCGAGAGAAAGCTTCTTCCATCCACCGGCGGCGACTATGAATTTTGATGGATTCTTCTCTCTCCCTCTCGTTTCCTCGTCCCACCCGCGCGAAACTCCCGGCCCGAAACGACGCTGATTTGCATTATGCAATCTTCGCGCGCTTCTTCGATGTGTGTGTGTATGTGTGTGTAGTTTAGTTTCGAGATATTTTGCAACTGCGAAAGACGACGATGAAATCGTATTTTCTCTAATGTGTATCTCTGAGTCTATTTTTTTTTTTTTTTATCTCCTTTTAATTCTCGTTATCGTCACGATTCGCGGTCTCTCTTTCTCTCTTTTGCGCGATACAATACAACGCAGAGACAAAGCGATTGTTTGTATTGCACAAACATGCTCCTCTTCCAATTAAAGCGTAAAACGCATACGGACGATATCGCTGCGCGCGCGCGTTTTTTTTTTTTAAATGCGAGAACTGGCGCGCGTGCACAGGAGTGAAAACGAAAGTAAATCAAATTATTTCCGGCGCGCGAAAAGAATACTTTTGATTGCGCACACATTCGCGCGAATTTCGTTAATGTTCAAGTGCAAAAACTAAAAAAGCTACAAAATTGAAAATTAATTAATTTTTCTTTTTTCAACGCACACGGTGCTTCGATATCTGCGGAATTAGATATTTCAATAATTTCAATCGTTGCACCAGCGCGTGTCTCGCGATCGAATCTGTCTCAGAAGGAGACACAAATGAGAGATTCCTCACCTGGTGTGGCTGCAGGGTGTCGGGGACGGGCTCCGAGGCTATTAGCCAGCTGTGCTTACAGGGCGCATAAGCGCAACCTCCACCCCCGAGCTACGCCGGCTTTGTTTCTGCATCCTGGAAAAGAAGCCAGAAAACGGCAAAATGAGTTTCTCGCTCGTCTACTTCTGCACTGTGTGTGTATGTGTGTGTGTATCTCGTCACTTATTCAATTGCGAGAGCTAAATAATAAACCAACAGATTTTGCGTTCAAACGAGATTAAAGTATCTCTTCCCGTTCCCTCCGGAATGTAGACTAATAAAAAGTTTAATTAGCTGCTTAATGCTGTAAAGGAGCTGAGCGAAGCGGAAGGGTTACGGGGTCACGCTAGCAGGGGGATGAAAAGGGGAGAGAGAGAATATGGCCGCGGGACGGGGCGCTTGAGGTTTATATCGCTCGAAAGTTTATATTGAATTTCATATTTAATGCAACGCGCGCACGGCTGTGTCAACATCGCGGCGGCGGCGGCGGCGGCGTCGTGTCTCTCTCTCTCTCTTTCGTCTCGCGTCGCCTTCCGCGAGATAAATTATTTATGTCGCGGTACTTTGTCTTCGTCCGCGCGCGCGAGCGCGAGATGTGGCGACGAGGTACGACGTGCCGTGTTCGGCGAGAACGGATGATCGGTGTTGGAGAGACACACCGTGATAAGCCACCGTTGTGCGGGGCGAAAAATCGTATCGATCTTTACGAGCGTTCGCGGGGAGAAGAGAGAGAGAGAGAGAAAAAGAGCAGACACGTCGGAGCGTTCCTTTGTCGAAGGCGGACGTTGAACCCGAAAGAGAGGTTCCTCGCCTCTCGGTTCTCGACTCTCTGCTCCGCTGAAAAACCTGCTATTCACCTACGTGAATCCGAAGTTATAATTGTGAGTGACATTCCGTGTCGCTCGACACACACGTGTCGAATATTTGCTGAATCACCGAGGAGGGAAGGAACGACGACGACGGCGCGCGCTGTCGCGGCAGAAATATCGCGCGCGCGGATGACACTCTCACGTCGCGCATTCGATAATTAACCGCGCGTCGAAGAAGAAGCCGCGAAGAAACGTAATAACATTTCGAAATGCGCGCGTGCCGGGAATTTCGGGCTGTTTATATCCCGCGAGAGGCGCTTAAACGAAACCATTAATAACGCACGCGAGAGGGTAATTTTCCCAGGGAAAGAACGCGCGCCCTTATATTGCCGCGCTCTCTCGCGACAAGACATAATGAAGGGCCATCAATTACGCCGCGCGGACCCTCTACGCGCGCGCGATCGAATGAAGCCATTGAGACGACCGACATCGAGCATCGTAATCCCGACGGCCGCAGCTTTTCTCGCGGATCCTCTTCTTCGCGAAGAGACTCAATAGCCGGTTCGGCGATAAGAATCTGCGGAACCGGAGGAGGCTGTTGACTTTTTGAAACGACGAGAAACTTCGCTCCGACGACCGCGAATAAGACCGGGAGATCCTCCGTCGATTAATTAAACGATGACTGCGCGCGGCTATTGCCTTAATTAAGCTCGTGTATTAATCACTTTTTATATTCCGCTTTTACATTCCTCCCGCGGGAAACGAGATAAAAGCGCATCGGAAACTCGATCCCGGAAACACAACGCGATAATTGAGCGACTTTCGACCGAGTGACGATAAATTACACGCTTCTTGCGTAACGTTTACTCCAAGTGACGGAATGAACAGCTGGATAAAATTGAAAAGTTGCGAGGAAGACGGGAGAGAGGGGCGGGGGCATGTACACCGTAATGATCCAGAGCGCGTTAAAAATAGACATTCGACAGAGCCCGGGAATTCTTCCGATAATGAAATTTCGACCGACTGACATCGAGCAGAACCGGTTGGTGGAAATAATTTCGGCGCGCGGAGCCGATGATTAGTGAAGACCGGAAACGCGGCGACGGGCGCCATCGATTTATTTGCGACGAACCTCCGCCGGTGGAGGAGGCACCGAGCGAGGGATTTATAGGATCATCGATCGCGAACTTGTCAGTGTCACTCCGTTGCCGTGTATTTGAACTCTCGAAACCGAGCGTGGATGTCTGTCTGTGTGTGTGTGTATGCACGTTGTATACACACGTTGATATTTTTCCCAAGCGCTCTCCGACACGCTCTCGATCGCTTTCTCTCTCTCTTTCTCTCTCGCGGTTCGACATCATCGTTTCCCACTGTGTTCGCGCGCGAGCGAGCACAGTTTGCGCTCCCTTCCGCCCCGCCGCAACTCTCTCTCTCCCTCGCAATTTGTATCTGCCCGCCGATCTGCTGTGTTATTAACCAAAAGCGGCCACCGCGCAAGATACGGAGCTTGCTTTGCGGCTCCGATAAATCTTATTGCAAAAACGGGCCGCGCGCGTGCACCGACGATATTGCGCGCCCGAGTTGCGGTGAAGACGCCAACTAAGCATGTTCCCTCGGCAAACATCGTTGTTACAAGCCATCGTTACGACGCAAATTATCGCGAAATTCGTGTACGAGTGAATACAGGAGGAGTCCAGTAACTTCGAGCGTCGCAATTTCGACTTCTCTTTCAGGGCGGACCAATAGTTTTCTCCACTATTGATGATTCCCCAATATTCTTGAGTGACCACGCAAGAACACGCGCGTCTATTATCATTCTAAGAGTTTAAGAGAAACATCTTTCGTCTTTAGCAGTCAATCACTTTAGAAGAGGAAGAACATAATTTTTAATAAAAGGAAGAATTTTAGGCAGAATCGAAACACACGCTCGAAATCGCTGGAGTTTTGTTGTAATATTTTGTCAAATTTCGACAACTGCTGTAAATGAGTCAAAAAAAAAATTCGTGCTCTCCGCTTGACACAAACTATTTCAAATATCAATTATTTACTTAATCGAGAAATAGGATTTTGAGAGCCACACGTGCAAAATATATTTTTAACGCGCAAATGAATAGAAAATTCAAATTGAATAAATGAAATAATTCAAAGTATCTTTTGCGCAGTGAATTTTTTAAATTTTATTGGGGAATTAACACGCTGAACGTCGCGTCACTTAGTGTGACGTTTTTTATCCAAATAAAGCAAATTTTACGAAAAAAAATTTGCGAAAATATGTAGTAATTGTTTATTACATATTTAATAGCAACAATTTGAGTCACGATTTAGTTTAAATTCTCAGCTTTGTAAATTTTATTTCGAAGTGAAATTCAAATTTCACGTCTTAAAAAAATTAAATCATCAGTAATAAATCTGTAGTAATTGTTCTCTTCATTATATTTGACAAAACTCTAGAGTGCAACAAATTTTCTGAACTTAGTTTATAAATAAACAGAGCCGCATAGTTTGTTGTATCAACTATTTAATCGTCTTACGTTTGCGAATGCGAAGTTGAGTCAAACGTTCTGTGACACACTGACTTTGCTTCTAATTCTGTGTGCGCGTTACTGGCAAGTTCTCCACTCTCGTAATTATACGGGAGGCGACGTACGCACGAAATCCGCGCGATCGTGACTCAGATTGTCGTGCCGGGAAATTAGATCACGTCGGGCGATTCAATTAAATTAGATGTAGAGATATTTACGCGAGCGCAAAAATACGGACGAACTCTCGGCGTGCGATTAGCAGCAGCGCGAAGAAATTGCGATTTTGCCAACACACTCCTCTTCTTCTTCGTTTTTTTTTTTCCTTCCCGATATTTCCCACGCGCGCCAAGTTATTTCTCCAAATCAATTTAAAACGTTCTCGAAAACCAGCCGACATTGATCTCGCGCGGATAGTTCGCGGAAAATGCGCATTTTTATTCCAGACGAGTCAGCTCGGAAAATTCGCTTCTCGTTTTGCGAGAGGAAGGAAAAAAAGAAAAAGGTCATCGCTCGGACGAGTTAACGATGCGTGCGTTATATTTCGAAAAACCAGTCGCTCGCATTTTACTTTTTCTTCGTTCGGGCAGTTTTTACGTCTTGTTAAACTTCGCTGTAACATGCGAGAGTAATTTAATGTGCGAGAACGCGCGTGGCGGATAAGCGGAAGTAACGAGAAAGCGAGATGAAATATACTGCGAGATCGGGGGAAGAAGAGGAGAAGGTGGTGGAGAAAAGGGTCGGCACGGAGTGAGAAATGGTGGACGAACTGAGGAAGGGGAGGGAGCGAAACGGTCGTGACCGCTTTTAGCCACCTACTTCCTAATCCCCTCTCCGCCTCCCGTTCTTTCGCCGCGCTCGATTAATTACGAAAGTTCAGAGCGCGAAAACATCGCTCCGTTTATTCGCGAACTTATTAGCAGCTCGTGTACTTGCAACCGTTCTCTCGACATCCAAGATCAAAAATCTGCGCCTGCAATTAAGTTCGACGAAATAAAATTACATCGACGAGACCTAAATATTTCAGCGCACGAATTTCAGCCTCGCAAATCGATCGGACGTTTGCACGTGGAGGGGCGCAGTTCGTTGATTCGTTTTTCGGAGAAAATATTTCGACTACCCGTATTCGGGAACGTAGCGCGGCGTCGCTTTTAGCAATTAGCGACTCGTTGTTACGTCGTTTTGACCGTCGAGGAAGAGCGACCTCCTCCCTGCCGCGCGCGAGTTCCCTCCACCGTTCGCTAATTGATGCGCGGTGCAACGCGACACAATCCCTTTGAGGAATTCCCGGGTAAACGGCATTTGAATTAGCCGGTCGCGTTTCGCTCTTTAACGAAACGACGAGAGGAAGCGCACGGACGTTCGCTGCGCCAATCTCGACGATAACGAACCCCCCACGTGAACGACAGGGGGAAAAGACGAGTGGCCCGCTAATTGGTCCTATTAGAAGAACGCGCGGATACCAAGAGCCGAGCTCGCCATCCGATCCAGGTCGAATCGCGATTTTTCTTTCTCTCTCTCTCTCTCTTCTTCGAAACTGAGACGTTTTCCAAATCAACTCAGAAATAAAATTCCGATTCCTTGGGGAACGAGAAAGAGATTCCGCGCGAGTTTTCAAGAAGATTTGATCTCCACGCGGATATAAAGCATCCTTCGATGCATCGATTCTCCGAGAGCAAAGATTGAACGAATATAAATAGAACGAATTATGCAGCTGAAACGTTCAACTAAAATGTAAAATGTTCAACTAAGTATTAGTCGAAATACGAGCCACGTAGCCGGAGCACGTGCAAATATATTTTTTTTAATGTGTAAATTTTAACACACACGGAGAGATTAAATGCAATTCGAAAATTCTCACAAGTGGTTTTTATTTCATGTATGTAAAATATCCGGTTTACTTCCGTGTGAAATTTAAAAATTCCATCTTGACCTGGAGCTAAGCTTCATTTTTTTTTTTTAAATAAAATAATGCGTCGAAGATCACACAAATAATTAATTACATTGTTCGTTACGACGTTCTTTCTTTCACGTGCGGAGAGAACGGCACTTTCGTTCGATTTTTTTAAATAACACGCGCGCTGTTTGTCCACGAACTTGGAGAACATCGAACCGTGCGACGTCACTCGGCCTCGCATCTGCCTCTACTATATTCCTGCCCCGATTTCTCTCGCATTAGGTAACACACTTAATGGGTTACGCATGTAAGTGCGCGCCGGCCTCGTTACCGTCGTCGCCGTTGCCGCGCGCGCGGCACCATGTGAGAAAAAAAAAAAGACCGACTCTCTCGCCGAATGGAAAAACAATTCAATTCCGATCTCGTTCTCCGATATTACACGAGAGCGTAATTTTTGCGATAAAGAACACGCGGAGTACAAAACAATGCAATACGAAGAGGGAAAAGATCGGGATTAGTTGTCACACACACCGAGTTGATTGTCGCAAAGTTAATGTCTTGCTTACTAAGCACATGAAAAAAATATTCGTTTTATAACGGGGATCGCTACTGTTGTGCAAGTCACGTTACGAAATAGCTTTTGTTAAAAAC
>QVNZ01011604.1:0-10157 GCA_014825645.1 Pseudomyrmex dendroicus | reverse complement strand
AAGTTTTTAGAGAAAGAATGTTTTGTAGTATATAAATTTTGTAAAACAGGTTTTATAGAAAAAAGTTTTTGGAGTATAAATAAAAAAAATAGTAAAAAAATGAAAATAATTTAATTTTTAAATACGTGTTGTGCATGTACTTGGCGCCTGTTTTTACCTTTTTTTTGAAAAGATAAGTTTTTAGAGTATCACTCACTTTGTATTTTGTTTATTAAGTTAAATAATAACGCTGGTAATTATCATTAGAGCGCGAATGGCAACAACGTGTTTTGTAGAAAATAACAATTTTGTAATAGTATTATTGAACAATATTCAATTTATTATGATACAAGTATCTGTTAATATATGTATAATGTAAAAACTTATCGAAGTAATTATGTACTTCGATTAGGATAATAATGTACATACAAAAGTAACGTATAAAATTTACTTGGTGCTACTTTGTGATATCACTTTTTTTGTAAAACAAATTTTTAAAGAAAGAATATTTTGTAGTATAGAAATAATAATGTACAAAAGTAATAACGTTATTACAAAATTTACTTGGTGCTACTTTGTGATATCACTTTTTTTTGTTAATAATGTACAAAAGTAACGTTATTACAAATTTTACTTAGTGCTACTTTGTGATATCACTTTTTTGTAAAACAAGTCTTTAGAGAAAAAATTTTTTGTAGTATAGAAATTTTGTAAACCAGGTTTCTCAGAAAAAAAAGGTTTTGGAATACAAATAAAATAGTAAAAAATTTAAAATATAATTTAATTTAAATACAATACGTGTTGTGCGTGTACTTGGCGCCTGTTTTTACCTTTTTTTGAAAAGGTAAGTTTTTATAGTATCACTCTCTTTGTATTTTGTTTATTATTTATAGTATATTTTGTTTATTAAGTTGTTTTTTAGTTTCTCTAAGAAAAGAATATTGTAGTATATCTTTAAATAATAACGCTGGTAATTATCATTAGAGCGCGAATGGCAACAACTGTGATCATATGATCGGTAAGCGTGAGAAGGAAATAAAAGACAGTGAGAAATGAGGGAGAAATACGGAGATATAAAAAAAGAGACAATTCAAATTTTAAGATCGTCAGAGATTTATTTTAAGTCGTCAGAGATTTATAAAGTGAAAGAAAAAAAAGTGAGAAAAGATTGCGTTGTACTGTGAGATTTTTCGCACAGGCGGGCTCTTGTTTCGCGGTGACTGTATATCATATATTACATTATTAATATATTAGACTTATTAGCTTCAATTTTATTCTTTTTAGACATAAAGAAATTATTACAGCAGACATCTGTTTGAATATACAACGGGCTACGAAGTAATTAAATATATTTGAAAAGAATATTTAAAAATTTCATATGTGGTGACGGTAGCAGTACGTCTCACATAAAGACAATTTGTCAATTTCGTCCGAATTGACGGCTTTACAGAACAAGAACATTTGTCTGATCAATCTCGCAGATCCTTCTCGCCGGATCCTCGCTGGTGATTAAAAGAAATGCTGGTGAAAGGGGCTGCCGAGAATTATCGTATGCGTCTTGTCGGTATATTGCACGGCAATATATATATATATATATGACTATTTACAATATATATATCATCCCTTCCCGGAAAATATCCTCTTGTTTTAACTGCATTGTTAAAACCTCCCGAGTTCGAATCCACACCGTCGGATTTTTCCGGGCCGATCTCTTTCAAGTCGAGTTTATAGATCGGCCCAGTGGTCTCGCGGCCTGAGTGCGAGGGCTGCGAATGGGAGGTCCCGAGTTTTTTTAAATAAATATAACTACTTTATAATGTGTGGAATCAAACTAAAGAGTTATTCTTTATCCTTCTCTCTGTACAACCCACTCTCAATTCTTCGTTAAAATCGCTAGGTCCCGTCTTTGGTAAATGAGACTTGCGTCTCAAACCTAAAAAGGGACCAACGAGCGAGTGTTCGCTAGACAGAGTAAGATCGGCGTACGCCGTTGACCTGTCGACGAATACAAATAAACTCACTCGACTCTCACAAAGCGGGACTTCCGTGTCTACTGTAAAGAGAGATACGGAAAACGACGCGTTTACTGTTGCGTTTCACCATAACCCGACCGTATCCATGGGCCAGGACGTAACAGTAAATTTCACACACATTTTCGTTTATCTATTATTATCTCCGTTTAGAAGCCACAAACCAAAAAACGCAAACATACTTTTTTTTTAAATGTTTTTTTCTGAATCGATTAAGACTAAAACAAAATTGATCGGTTCAGTCGTTACTTAAATATTGCCCTGAGAATATTTTTCCACTTCTTTTCTAATTGCATGAATTTCACGTATATAAGAGGCACAGTGTGCTCGCGCAGTACGAGCGCAACTTCGTTGCGCGTAAAGTTGGCGCGAGGCACTATCGTGCTTCTTGATTTGTCTGAATATATTCACCAACTATCTTTTGCTCGATCTTGACCTTTTACTTGTTTATTTGTTGTTGCGAGCGTTATTCCTCTTACTTTGTTAAATAAAAGAATTTTACAAAATTTTGTTAACAAAAATGAAACATCATAGATTTATCAACATCATAGATTTAAGAATGTTGCAAATCTACAATATTTTTTTCAAGAATATATGTGTATATATATATTATAGATTTGTATTGCGATTTTTCAATCGTTTAATAGACTGTAAAAAAATAATTTTAATGATACTTAATTTAGAGAAATATCTTCAACGGAATATGCCACACTTATGAATCTGAGACAAAAATTCTCAATTTTGTCGAATATATATTTTAACGTACAATGATTTTCTACAGTATATTGCGATTTTCCACTCATTTATTAGACATTGTAAAAAAATTATTGTTCAGAATTACTCAAATGAGAAAATGATTGTCCTTATATTCTTTCTAATTAAGATAAAAAATTGAACACTAGGACAAGAGGTGAACGTTGGAATTGAACACAAACTTTTTTTTATTTTAAATCGGACTAGGAAGTAGATACATTGCAATTTGTACTTTACTGTTTTGAACAAACATTCTAATGTACATAGTATATACATAGAATAGTTAAATAAAAATAACAATCATTATATGCACTAGAAATCAACATTGATCGAATAAGCGTTGTTCGTGAAATCGGTAAAATGATTTGATGATCTGATTGTGTTGGTAAATAAATATAGTGAAACTCGATGAAGTAATTGTCAGTAAGATAAAAGTAAGTTCTACTATGATAAGAGCTGGATGATAAGAGCTGTACTCGATATCCAAATAAAAAGAGCTTCATATTTAAGATATTAAAAGAAAAAAATCTCAATTCAAACATCCGATTATCAAACCAAATTCTGAATATCCGGATACTCGGATATCTGAATCTCCGGGTATACGAGTACTCGGATACTCGGATTCGAACTCGGATACTCGAAACTCGAATACTCAAAACTCGGATGTTCGAGATTCAGATATCCGTAAATCCGAACAATAGTAAGAGCCCTAATTTGTATCTTTCCATGCAAAGCACCGTACTTCAATCGCCTGGTACTCTAAGATTCGTTTCAGTGAATAAAACTACCATATATAATATTTTTATTATACACAGTATACATGTGTATATATATCATATAGAATTGATTTTAATCGATTTAGTTTTTATATAATTAAAAATGTGGTTTTCATTTTCTCAAAGTGGGGATCAGACGCGCTTTATTCGTCACATTGAACACTATTTTTGTGCAAAATTTTAGATTGATCGGGAAAAGAAGTTATTCAAAGTTATTGGAATACACCCAAAATCTATTTTAGTCGATATAGTTTTTGTCATAAAAATTTGGTTTTTATTTCTCGAAGTAGGGATTACGCGCGCTTTATTCTTCACATCAAACACTATTTTTGTGCAAAATTTCAGTTTCATCGGGAGCAAGGGCCATTCAAAAGTACACTTCTTATTTTCAGTAAAAACATTAGTAGAATAACATACACATAAAATAGAACATACACATTTGTTTCCACTTGTCATTCTGAGTTTGCTGATACAGTTATATTTATGTATATAAACAGTATTGTCAACTATTTCGGAGTGAAATATTTATCTATCAATCTAATTCGCTATGTTTCCACGAATTTGTGCATTTAACTCATAATTATTACGAATTGATTGCTTACTTAACAAAACAAAACCAGTTAGACGACGTGGAATTTTAGAAAATTGTAAACTCATGTGGAACCTCGCTTCGCGTGGAAAGTGTACATGGAAGATCTTCTACAGAGAGACTCTACTATGAAAGAGGAGCAGCCTCCCCTTTTATGCATATTTACCTTATGTATCTACTTTTTTTATAATGGAGTCTCTTCGTAGAAGGATCTATCTCCATGTACACTTTCCACGCGAAGTGAGGTTTCACATGAGTTTACAATTTTCTAAAATTTTACGTCATCTAACTGGTTTTGTTTTGTCAAGTAAGCAATCAATTTATAATAATTATGAATTAAATGCAAAAATGACCTTGACCTTGACACATATTATCAAGGACATAGCCCTGAGTAAGATTCTAATGGTTTTAGCTAATGGTCGTTGTTTGTTATACAGTTACTAACAAAAACGATTTCACTAATATGACATCGTTTTTTGATTCTATGTCCAATTTCAAAAGTAACTGTATATGTGCCAAAATATACGTATATGTTACACACAAATATTTATGTGTATGCGTAGATGCAGTGTATTCCGCCCCCTCTCTCTTACGGTGGGTTCCACTATTCAAAAACTAGACACATAAGTTTGGATAAAACCTCGTTTTACGTTGTAACGTGAACGTAGATGAATACGGAATCACGCCGGATCGCGTATATGCTGTCGAGGAAGAGTGCTTGATCGCTGTCGTGCTAGAAAGTTGTAAATCTATAAATCTCACCTCGGTTTCAGTCGTCGCTTATTGTAACGAGATTCCAAATAGGTTTTCAAGTGTCCACAAGGTTCAAACCGTCCACAACTCAAACCTATGTGTCTAGTTTTTTGATAGTGGAACTTCCCCGTAGGAGGGGGGAGGAACACACTGCATCCACGCATACACTTTTCAAAGCGAGGTTTAACCCAAACCTATGTGTCTTTGGATAGTGGATCCCTCCGTAGGGGGAGCGAAACACATTGCTTCTACGCATACGCTTTCCACGCAAAGCAAAATTCCACATAGATATATACAACAAAATATGTACTATTTAATTCATATATTTAATTACTATAAATATTATTATATTATTAAATATATATTATTATATTATATTATTATATACACTCTTATATTATTATATACACTTTCTTATCACACAAAAAATTCCACAAGCGATCGAAATTGTGTGTTAGATAAATAAACTCGTGAAAATACATAATAATTTGCAAAAATGTCTTGGAAATCGAAATTATCCGAATTACTGCAGGACACTGCAGGACGAACTGACAAGCAATACATGTAACATAGTGAGCAAATCAAAACAAAGCTGTATGTTGATACAATATGTCAAGGTCGTAGATAGCTACATAGTCTAACAAAAGGAACAAAATATTCCTTCTTCAATGTACAGAATATCGGAAAATGATGGATTATTTCTAAAACTTTTTTTAATAATAACTTTTTAACAACAACCACCAACTTAAAACTTTCAGAATCTTATTCAGGGCCATGCCTTTGATAATATATGTCAAAGTCAAGGTCATCGGAGGCTGCTCCTCTTTTATGCATATTTACCTCTATGAGTCTACATCTTTGATAATGGAGCCTTTCCGTAAAAAAAAGACGAAACACACTGCCTCCACGCTTACACTTTTCACGCAAAGCGAGGTTCCACATGCGGTTATAGTTAACCAAATTTTTAACTTTTGTTAGTTTCTAACAATCATTTGTGTGATTATAATTTTTATTAATAACTTTTTAATAAACAATGAGCAAATGAGACGGCTAAAGTCTCTTAGGGAGTACTCAAAAGAATGTCTTTGACAACATATGTCAAGGTCAAGATCATCGAAGCTTTCTTCTCTATACTAAACATTTACGAAAAATGTTTTAAATTTACATTTACAAGTGTTTACGAGTACAGCATTTACAAAGTTTTAACCACTTGCCGCATGAGTTAAGTGGCGACAATTCGTGTCACAGTTGCTCGTTGATGCCTAAAGCAGTTCAGACCATAAGTTGAGGCCCATCACGAGTCATATGCATGATTTCTCCTTTTGAGCCTAGAAAATATATTACGTCTCACTCGTGGCAAGAGATAAGGAAAAGCTTATTTACAACTTTTTAAAAGTTTTTCTTTTTTAAAATATCTTATTATCGAAATTATTATTTTTATAATCTTGTTGAGTGAGATGTTCTCAGGTTCGTAACGAAAAAGTTTAAACAACGATAAGTAGTAGATGGGCGGTTCGAACCGCCCATTATTATTTTTCTTATATATTATTTACATTATTACACTTTATATTAATAACATTATATGTTAAAATTGTATTGTTTTTGTTACTCTAATAAAAAATAGAATTTGGTTTATTCATAGTTAAAATAGAAAATTTTTTCTTATTTACACTCGTGTTTGAATTAAATTTTTGTTATACGTAAATGTGTGTAACACGAAGTATTTACAAATACGACGGGTCATCGCTCAGAGGCCGGAAGGGAGTCGTGTGCGCGGTACGTGTATGTGTGTGTGTTCAGGGCCTCCGGTGGATCTTACATGTGAACGTGAGTGTGTGGTCCGAATCATGGAACGACTCCTGGATAAGGAAAGGTAATGGTTACTTAATTTCTTGAATTATCGCGGAGGAAGAGAGATAGTAAATATGAAAAAATCCGGCGGGGATATTATAATGATACCAAAAGTTAGGGAGGATGACAGGAATTATTTCGGTGGAGAAGAGAGTTGATACTCTTTGGCGGAGTTGATCGGGTACGAGGGCGTTATAATTTAATGTATATCTTTCGGGGGATATAGGCGAATCGGATCGGGGGAAGCGGAGAACGTTCTGGATGAAATAATATACGGGGTTCTGATGCAAAAGGGAACGAGGGTAAGGAAGGGGAGGAGGGGGAGGAGTAAGGGCATCAGAGATGTATATGAGTTCCGACTCATCTTCATCAGTGGAAGGAGAAGGAAAAGAGGGAAGAACGAGGTGCTCGTACTCGATTTCGATTTCAGAGTCGAAATCGAGAAGAAGTGAGCGAGGCGATTCTAGGCGAGGAGAGGGGATTGGATCGCGAGAAGATGAAGGGAGATGAGGTGGTGAATCTGCAGGGGGAGAATTACCGAGGAGTACGACGGAGAATCGTACCATAACTCGCTATCCTCTCTGTGTGGGGGTGTTTCTACTGTGTTTGGGTGTGCGTGTGTGCGTATCGCGTGTTTGCGTTGCAACATGTGTGCGTGCAGGGGATCCGAGCTCGCTAGGCCTATTCGGCTCCGCTTGTCTTAGTGCAAGTGCGACTCGTCGCAGGGCCCGGTTTCGTCGATTTCGGCGAGCCTTCACCGCAGCGCGGGATGTTCGTTTGCGATCTATCACTTAAATAATTAATACCAATGAACCAAGAGTAGAGATTGGTTGTCTTAGAGTAAGCCTACAGTCGATCTCCGGATGTAATTTAATAAAGCGAGTCAAAATAAATCAGAGGATATTCTAAGCGTCTAGACGCCGCGGATAATTCTTTCGATTTGAGGGAAATCGGACGTTATCCTGAGCGGCTAGAAGCCGCGGATAATTCGTCCGGAGGAGAGGGGTGGTTGTAAATTGAAGTCTAGCCGGGTTTCGACTGCAAGCTTTCTCTTTCGTATTATTATTATTTTTTTTATTATGTAGGGAGCGTCTCAATGTAATTAGACTTAATTTATCACTTACTACTTATTCGACGTTCTCGAGTGACTCTTCGTTAGGCAAAACCTCTTAGTCGGCGTCGTCGGTCGCAGAGCTTGTGCGGTCCTTGAGTCTGGGGGTCTGTCCAAGTATGGCACTTAACTCGCACTTGCATTCGCGAGCGGCACTATTCGACTTAACTTTGACTCACGAGGATTTCAGCGATTTAAGTCGTGATCTGGTCGCTAAACGGATCTGATTTTTTCTGATTTTGTTCGCGGGAACGTTCTTTTTATATACGATTTTCGGTAGCGCGGAATCCTCCAATCAGGGCGTTTGATCGGCTCTGCCGTCTTCACCAAAAACGGTGGTAATTTCTAATTTGTTAAAAAATCGTAAAAAGTCGACAGCATCTGCTTCCCGCTTCCCGTTTAACACCTGGTGTTTAAGTTTTGAAGATAACTTTTGTCCGGTAGAGATTGTTTATTAGTATCACGCGAGTGTTCCCGCGCGTCTTTTGTTATGAAAGGTTTCCTTCCGGAGATAAGATTTATTAATTTTGCCTGGCACATGTGGATTGGTATTACAATCCACATGTGCCAGGCATTTGTTCAGTAGCGGAGCCTCTTAAATTTTCGTTTCCTGGATATATTATTTTATCTTACTAAGACTCGCGGTTTTGTTTTGTGTTCATCCGTTTTTAAGCGTCGCGTATTTTGTTAGTTGATCTCCTGATTTCTATCTGGAAATTTTCTGTTTGCCCGCGCATTATCTCCCGCGTTTTGTTTAAGCCGTTCCTGTTGCGTGTTCGTCACATTGCATAAAGAAGGGAACTGTGGAGTCGCAGGACGTAACAACATTGTGCATAAAATTAGTATTATGTACAAAAAAAGTAACGGAAAGTATAACGATTCGTTACTTTTTAAATAACGGCAACAATAACAAGTTAGTTTTTAAAATTGATAACGAGTAACGGTAACGAGTTACTTTTATAATGTTACGTCCTGACCCATGGATATGGTCGGGCTATAGTGAAACGCAACAGTAAACGCGTCGTTTTCCATAACTCTCTTTACAGTAGACACGGAAGTCCCGCTGTGTGAGAGTCGAGCGAGTTTGTTTAGATTTGTCAACAGGTCGTACGCCGATCTTACTCTGTCTAGCGACTCTGTCTACACTAGCTCGTTGGTCCTTGTTTAAGTCTGAAAGTCTCATTTATCAAGGACGGGACCTAGCGATTTTAACTTTCAGGACCCACACTGGATTACACTAACTCAGGACGATTTTCAAAAGCGCGTCTTTTTGAAACATGAAGTAGGTGGAGGTTCGGACTGGAGGAGAGGAACTTTAGGATCTCCTCTATTGATCCCTCTTTCGGCGCGATCAATGTTCCTTCAGGAGCCGAAGTAGTTGAAAGAAAGTACTAGTACGGATAGAATTAACCCACTGTGGGTTGTACATAACAAAAACATAAAAAACCGAAACTTGGAAAGATAAGTAAAATTGATTGTATTTTATTTCTAATAATTTTTTATGCATGGGATATGCAGTAGGAATAAAGAAAAAAATATACTTATGTTATTTTTCTATATAAAGTGTTTTTTCATGAAATATGCGATTTTGTAATAGACGCTTTGTATTTTGTATATTCTATTGTAGAGATAATTTATACCTGTTGAAGACAGTAGATTCTCGCTATAGATCCTCTTTCCTTTCCACACGTACTTTCACGCATATTAAATCACTTTCCTACCATGTCTGCTTGCGCGGAGTCGTGGGGAGCGGCGGCTTCACTCTGCTAATTTGAACAAGAAAAATCAAAAATTGAAAAGAATCGATTTTATGTTTAGCTTATGCAAGGCGCTAGTTAAGCCGTTATTGATTCAACGTTTATCAACACCAACTCAACGTTTAAATTTATGATTACAGATAGAAGAGTTTGTCAGCTCAAAAGACTTGCTAGAAATCAAGATATTTGTGATTATCTGGCAGACAATAAAATGTCAAAACAGAAAAGGTGTGGCTTGTGTCCCCCATCTTTAGATAGAAAAACATATTTTAAATGTCAAAAGTGCGACAAACTAATGTGTCGTGAACACGTTGCGAAATGTGTATGGAATGTAGCGTGAAACAATAATAAGGTAAATGTCCCAATTAGTAACACACTTACCTCATCGTGACAATAAATTGAAAAAATTATCGATATATATGTCACAATAAGTACAAAAAATTAATTTTTTTTCGAAATTGTGGACATTTAAGATTTTGATAAAATTACATTTTCTTACTTATTTAAAAATCTGTAATTTATTTATAATATTTTTGTAAACATTCTTTTTGTACCATT
>QVNZ01011603.1:0-23612 GCA_014825645.1 Pseudomyrmex dendroicus | reverse complement strand
GATCTTGTTATCAATATATAGATTTATTTCCACTGATGATGACTAAAAGATAAAAGTCGAAACATATAGATAACTAATTATGGTCTAAATTATTACATAACATTCTGCATCTGGTTCGAACTGCCCAACTACTACTCACCGTTGTTTAAAAGTTTTCGTTGTTTAAAATTTTCCGTTACGAACCTGAGAACATCTCACTCAAACATCTCATCAAGATACAAAAATATTGTTTATTAAAAAGTTATACTCAAAAAAATAAACTTTATTATTTATTAATATTTTGGGAAGCTCTTGAATTAAGCTACAATAATATGCAAAAAATAAGGTATTCCATTTAAAAATATCGGGGTCCGTTGGGCTCAATTCAGGTCTTAAATCAAAATTGTAGTTGTTCTATCAGATAGCCAAAGAAAAATCCCATAGGAATGCATTTTGACATTTTGTGGAAAATAGCTTCTCTTCGAAATTTCCAGGCGTTCCGTTATATGTATACTGAATACCCTGTATAAAGCAGCAAGTGTATTTTATTGCCTTAAGGTACTGGGTTTTGAATGTGTCATCACACAATTCATTATGCTTTCGTCAATTTCTGTTAGTTTGACGTTTGAATCAGGTGTCCCAATATGCTTACAATCCTCTATTCCGAATTCCTTAAGTGTACGCTTTTATGTATTTTTTTGTGTAATATCGCCTTTTACTCTTATATCGCCTTTCCATTTATCTTGATGAATTTCCAAGCCAAAGAAATATATCTCGTTTTTCTTAAATTCTTCATTTTGAAGAATTGATTCAATAATTTCTTCAATTTTTTTTGTTTGCCATCGTGAGTGCCTAAGATTAGCAAATCATCTACGTATATAGCAACATTTTGACGGCGTTATGTAAATTTCTTCTTTTTCAGTCCAGAGTTAAGCTGTCATTACATCCATGTGACTTATAGTTTATTCGTTTTTTGCTACAAAACTAAGAAATATATTATGGTTTCATATAATTGGTGAAAAAACTTTGTAGTCTCTTTTTTTTATTGGCGTAGCCATTGGTTACTAATCGCACTTTGTAGTGTTTCTCCTGATTCGATTTTCTTCTTAAAAATCCATTGAACTACTAGCGCTTTTTCTCTGGGCAGTCGTTTTACTTTGTCCTATGTCTTTTTTTGTAATGATTGAATTTCATCCTGTATAGCTCTTACCCAATTTTGACGTTTCGGACGTCATTGCTTCTTCTATCATGTTTGGATTATCCGCATATTTTACTGATGCCATGTACGTTACATATCTAGGCCTGCTTATCGGCTTCCATTTACGCTCAAACCTTTTAGATGTGTTCTCGCTTTGCTACCTTCGTCGTTCGCACTTGTTCGACTTGTCTTTTCTGCACAGGTTCTTGCTTCTCCTCTGCATTTTTGTCCACATCCAGAAAGATACGGGTGTTCTGTTTGACCACAGTACGATTGGACACCGCTCGATTCGACATAGATTATTGGACACAAAATTATTGGACACAGATTTATTGAACACAAAATTATTCGACACCGTATGATTCGACACCGAATTATTCGACATCGTACGATTCGACACCAAACTATTTGACACCAACTTATTCGACACGGTTGGACACAATACAATTGACAAGTAATGTTCATCGTAACAATTAATAATAGTAGTAACACAGGTTAGGTTAGGATCAGATTAGGTTTTTTCGGAGAGAGAGTCTCTGCCCAAAATGTGTACTATAATGTGTGATGCAAACAAAAACTTTACTTGCAAAATGTACGATATCGGAAAATGTTCTGTGTTCAATCGTATGATATCGAATCGTACGGTGTCGAATAATTCGGTGTCGAATAATTCGGTGTTGAATAATTTGGTGTCGAATCGTATGGTATCGAATAATCTCGTGTCGAATAATTTAGTGTCGAATTGTACTATGGTCAATAGAGTATAACTCGAAAAATACCTTCCTATCCTCTATCTTCATCATTCTTGTCGTCTGAAGAATCTGATTCAAAATTTTCATTTTTGTTCGCGTTTTTTTGTGACTCTTCAGTTAATTGATAAATTGCAATTGTTCGCGTCCTCTTGACCTTCTTTGAAATTTCATTGCAATGATCTTCGCGAAACAACATCTCTACTTACGATTATTTTCTTCGGTTTTGGATCGATTAATCAATATCCTTTTACATTTTTATCATAATCAATAAATAGTAGCTTTTGCGTTTTTGAATCACTTGTTTTTTTTGTCTCATAGTACGTACGCCAGAGTTTTACTTCCAAATACTTGCAGGTGCCTTATGTTGGGTTTTTTTTTACTCCAGAGCTCTTCTGGGGTTTTTCCATGGACTGGCTGGACTTTTATTGAGCAAATAAACTGTCATGGATATCGTTTCAGCTTAGTAACTTTTCGGCAGGTTTGCATCTATTAACATGCATCAAGCTCGCTCTATTATGCTAAGTTTGGCTGGACCGTACTGCCGAGGACTGCAGGGATCTGTAAGGGTTTGATGCGTTATCCTTAATGACTGTAATAAATCTTTAAATTTTTTGTTTATATATTTGCACTCGTTATCAGTTTGAATCGCTTTTATTTTTCTTTCTAATTTATTTTCCACATACATTTAAGTTTTTTAAACGCTTTAATGGCTCTTATGTTTTGAGAAATACAAAAATGTTTTACGGCTATAATCGTCAATAAAAGTTATGAAGAATTTCGCATTGCTTAATGACTCTGTAGACACAGGCCCGCAAATATCCAAATGTATTAATTCTAAAGCAACACACGCTTGCTTACTTATACTTAAATGACTGCCTACTCTGCTTGCTTCGCATGCATATATCATATTCTTCTTTCGTCGTCTCGAAGTCTTTTATTGATTTGACGAGGCCCATCAACTGTTTCATATCTCCTCTGTTAAGATGCCCCATACGTTTATGCTTCCTCGCTGTTCCGTTTCTATTGAGGCAAGAGCAGTTTCCGGTTTTTTGCACAATCTATACACTCCTCCGTCTAATTTAGCCGTTGCTACTAAGGGTAAGTTCTACTTGCCGTTCGCAACGCTCATGGAATCATTTCTTCTTTTTTTATCAAAAGGTAAACAAAGATAGAGTAACGCTTGCCAACGGCAAGTGGAACTTATCCTAATTGTTATCTACATCAAAGCCCCTCTCCCTTGCGGAAAGGCGGACCTTCCCAGCATATACACTTACAACACGAACATAAAATATATGAAATATGAATACAGTCATATGAGCCGTTTGCAGGATGTTGTGCAAGAATATTCTTGTATATATATATACGTATGCATATATATATTGTGACGTGACATTTTTTATGTCACAAGGACGTATTTTCGGTCGGCACAGGAGGCGATGAGCTCGCATTTCCCACTATTTGAGGGAAAACAGCTCGTTAGGTTGCGTAGCGCAAGCGAATGCGCTTACTTTCTCGCAGGCGCGTTGCGCCTATGCGACAGCGTGCCGATAATTTTATATTAATTGCAGTATTGTTGTTCTTAAATTTCAGGATCTTTATTTGGACAGGAATTGCGACAATTCTAGATTATTTATGTACCGTGCGAGCCGCTTCGCGGCTATTGTGTAGATTATTTTTATAGCGAAGAGAGAGCAACACACTGTACGTGGACAGCGCGGAGCGAAGCGCGAGGAAGAAAGCAGATAGAGATAGCGAGAGGTCCAAGGGCGTGAGTTGTCAACGGCGCAGGATAATCAGCTGTAATTTCGTTGACGGGTTCCAAAGTAGAAGAAGCTAGCACTTCGATCTCCAAAATCTGAATCGGAGCTTTCACGGAGTAACAGGCGAAAGGATGCTGAGGGATGGGCCTCAACAAGCTCATTTCTAGGAATGATCGGAGCAAGAAGAGCCTGTTACGGCCGAGAAAGAAGCCGCGTCTTTATTATGCCAAGAGACACGTGGCTGTCAATCACAGCGCCAAGAAGGAAAGAATATGATTGGCTCAGCTGCTTAGCGCGAAGAACAGCGCTAAGCGAAGGAGAGCAATTACCGAAAGATAAGCTCTCATTGTTGCGAGTGCCGTGAGACGCGTTAGTTCGCTGCCGAGAGTGAGTGCCTGTGCCGATCGAGAGTCTAATAATAAGTGCCAGACGACCCCGAGCAAGACCAAATCTTTTGCTACCCGACCATCGAGGTTAATTAGAGTTCTGACTTTCTGGAGGAGGCCGGCGAACGTAAGTGTGGTTGACTCTCTCTCGCACCTCTTTTGTTACGGTTTTATATTGTTGAATCGAGTCTCGACGAAATACTCTGCGAGCTCGATATCGCGGTATAGATTGCCGATCAATTCTGAGTCGCATATTAAATTCATTTAGTTAAGTAAGACGGTATATTCGCTATTTTTCGCTGCTCTTGCCTGCCGTTACGGCCGCAACAATCCGGGTCTTTGTCGTGACTCGTTATTTTATCGCGTGTATGTTTACTTGTTTTTTTGTCTTCTTACACGTTTGTGCCGTATCAAAGTTATTAGTTTAGCGCGCTCGCGGTTAAGAGACCGAACTGAGTATTGACACTGTATATTTACTGTAGAATCGTAACGGATAGTCTGTGAACGAATGACGAATTTAGCCGCGTAATTAAATAAAGAATATCAAAAACATTGAAAGTTGCGCTCCGAAAATTCAGAGTGTCGTGTGTCAAGACTACGCTGTATAAACGGGTCAAGTATTGTCCACCGTTCTGACCGTAGCTACGAGCGCGTACCTTGACAATTTTTTTGTCGTCATCTTTGCTACTGTGTATAGCGAGCGGCCGTGATACTAATACGTACGGACAAAACTTTGTCCGGCGCCGGAGATATATTGTCCACGCATTTGTTGCCGTGAGAGGCGTCCGGACAATTGCATTGCCGCGGGCGCGGAACTATTGCCCGATACATTGTCTATCGCGCGCGCCCGCTAGCACATTCCTGCGTATTTTCGACATCTTACGATCATCTTCGCGTTATCTTCGACCAGATTGGTATTCAATTGGCTGAAGACTTCCGTTTCCGGCAGCGAGATAGTGAGTGGCGATTGAGAGTACGGAGAGTAGATTTGATATTTGTTTGATAGAAAACAGCCAGTGGTGAGAGAGTGTGTCGTGTGTGAGTGAATGGAGAGTAGTTGGAGGTGAGTGAGTGTATAGGTGGAGGCGAGGGTAGCTGGGGAAGAGTGAAAAAGAGAGTTAAAGGGTGACGGGGAGCTGAGAGGTTAGGTTGAGAGAAGGGAAAAGAACATAGACTTATATAATAGACGGAGCATTCGTATAAGAAGAGGTGAAGACTTAAAAGACTCATTAAAAGAGATAGTTGTGGAGTAGTTCTCTTCTTTTCTAGCAGTGAGTTGATTAGTGGTCGCGGCAGGCCGAGGGAGTGGCCGAGAGCAACGAAAATAGACGGCCGGAGTCAGTTAAAAGAGAGTGATAGTGAGAGGTGATAGTATGCACGTAGCATGCAGACGTGTGAAAGACTCGGCAGGCGCTGATATAATTCAACTAATTTTCTTCGCTTATTCTGATATTTGATGCTTTCGCGGTGTGTTGTATTAACATATAAAGATGTTTTTCGGGTTTGAACCGCGTTAGTGTCATTTTTATAACGACGTTTCGTGAACATTTCAGCTCACTTCATCAGCGTTTAAAGAGCAACCTGATACAGTATCAGGTTGCTAAAAAACAGTAACAATTAGTAAATCTTTTTATAATTTATTTTACTTTATACTTCTATAGAATTTAATTTTTAACAAGATTATTTCCTAAATTAAACTTTCTCTAAATAGAGCTATCTTTAATTAACAACAGTTGTTTATGCTTTAGCGTAAACAACTGTTGTTGTTTCTCTATTTTAAAAACAAAAAAATAATATAATAAAAAAATTATATCTATACAAGACTCGAACCTAACCCTCTGTAACTACTCGAGCACACAAGTCAAAAGTAATGGCCTTTTAAGGCCTATCTACATAGGACGCAGATGCAAGTCGCAGGTCGCAAGTCTTGCGGAATTGACTAATCACGTTGGCTGATTGACTAATTTGACCAATGTGATTGATCAATCACAATCATTCCGCAAGCCTGCGACTTGCGACCTACATCTGCGTCCTATGTAGATAGACCTTTAGGCGTTGTCTACAATACAGTCGTAAGCCGTAAGCTGTAAAAAATTGACCAATCACAATCGATTATTCTTCCGTGATTTGTTTGTGAGTGGTCAATTTTTTACGGCTTACGGCTTAAAACTGTATTGTAGACGATGCCTTAAAGCCCTTCTACAATAAGATATTAGTAATAAATCAGAAATCAGAAAAAAGATTTTAGGCCCTTCTACAATAAGATATTAGTAATTTACAGAAGAATAATCGACTATGATTGGTCAAAATCTTGTTTCTGATTTCTGATTTATTACTAATATCTTATTGTAGAAGGGCCTTTACGCTTAAGCATAGACTTATATAAGCTATGCGCTTAAGGTGATTGGTTCCCCACCATTCTTATTGTAAGAGAGAGACAATCACTCCAGCACTATCTCTGTCCTTTAATCTTGTCTTCAACTCTCTCTCTTATGAATGTTCCGTCTATTATATAATAAGTCTATGGTGATCACAGACATATTGAAGTGTTCTGGCATATGCTCTTTTCGAACAGGGGCAAAGCGCCATAATAGCAATGCCTGTTCTACAATACAGTCTCACAGACAACTTACAGAAGAATAATCGACTGTAATTGGTCAATTTCTTACGACTTACAGCTTACGACTGTATTGTAGAACAGGCACAAAGAAGAAGCACATTGAAGTGTTTTGCAGCTAGCTTTAAGATAATCTAACCTAACCTAACCCTAACCTAATCTAACCTAGTTTTGTTAAACATATCCACTAATTGATCCGTGACATAGTAGACGTATTACACGTTTTCTTTGGTTTACATCGCTATAAGTAACCGGTGGTATCAAACAATTTAGCGCGTGCAAATTTGTGTAGTTCTTTTCTTTAATATAAATTGAATATTTAATAAGTGTCTTAAATCTTTTGCGAAAAAATGGCGGAGTTTGTAGAAAAACGATGTGAGGACATGATTCCTGTATTAGAACAAATGGAAAAACTCGAACTCTTTGATAGGACAGAAATTCAGTAAGTACAAGTACATTATCAGATTGTACAAATATGTATTTACGATCTGATTGCAGTAAAACTCAAAGTTAATTGATAATTTTTTTCAGGAATATAACTAAAAAATGGAAAGAATATGAATATAAGATACACCAACACACGAAGCGCAAAGAAAACTATCTTCGATACATACAATATGAAATGGATCTTTTAAAATTGATTAAACAGCGTAGGGATGTAAGTAGCTGAGTCTCACTGTTCTTAGATTTTGTATGCATATATAAAATTCTAGTTCAATATATTACAAAATAATCTTATAACTGCTTATTGTTTACATAAATTGGTACAACTCTGTTATTTAGAAATATAAAATCACACAGAAAAAGTCTGATATTGATTATGCCATAACTAACAAAATAAATAATTTGTACAAAGACGCAATATCAAGATTTCAAGATGACATCAGATTTTGGATTGCTTACATGAAATTTTGCAAACATGTAGTAAGTAATAAATTTTTGCTACATATACCTATATATTTACTACATATACAATATACTTTTGTACATCTTAACTAATACAAAAATATATTAGCATTTTCATAGTGATATTAGCACCATGTTAAGCAGAATGTTGCAAATACATGGAGATAAACCAAAATGCTGGCATATAGCAGCAACTTGGGAATTAGAAGAAAAAAACAATAAGCACAATGCTCAGCAGTTTCTCCTCAGAGGCTTACAACTTCATCCTGAGTCTCAGATGTTATACATTGATGCTTTCAAGTAACTACATACGTGTATCAATAAATTTTTTTGTAGTTTGTCATTCATTCTTGGTCAAAGCATATATGTGCATTTTTTTGTATAGATTGGAACTAAGCAATCAACCTACCATTGTCGAAAAGCAGGAAAGTAATTTGACACCAGATGAGTTACCAGTCGCATTGAAAAAAGCTTATGTCATTTATCAACAAGCTTTTGAGAATATCAAGGATATTAAATTTATAGTAGAGTTGCTTAATATTGCGAAGGATTATGACAACACGGAGAACTTGCAAAAGAAAATGATTTGGTAGACAGTATTTTAATAAAAAAAAAAAAAAAAACAAGTTAAATATGATTGATATAACATAATTAGTCTGTGGTTACAGTGACATGATTAACGAATACGCTCATGAAACTCTAATGTGGGACACAATGGCGCGTCGTGAATTGCAAGGTTTGGTTCAGCCGAGTTCCACTGACACATCGATGGAACTTGAGAATACCAAACAACCATCTTCTTTAAGATATCGCATTACAAACTGCAACAAAGTCTATCAGACTGCTGTAAAAAAGATCAAAACCGAAGAGATGTGGTCGCTATACATAGAATGTTTGTTGGAGATCAATAGCGATGTAGAATCACTTCCAAATTTCAAGAGAAAGCTCCTAAAGATTGCACTGATGCATGCTCATCGAGCAAAAAAACTTAGGGAGAAATACTACTTAATATGGGTTTGTTGTTTGTTTTCTTTATTTATACAATAGTAAACTGTGATTATCTTAATGCTCTGAAGATAAATATTATGTATAGATCGATATGTTGAGCGTTAACAAAGATCTGGACGAGAACGTGCGGAAAAAGTTGAACGAAGTATTGCGTGAAGCGACCAAAATTGTAACAAACAGCGTCAGTCTTTGGCACGTGCGAATCAATACTTTGTTGCAGGATGGTAAAGAGGAAGAAGCGGACTCTATACTTCCCACGGTAATTATTATGCTAATTTACAATTTAATTTATGTTTGATATATTTTGTCACTTGTTACTTGATGCAAGGCGACACAAATGTTGAGCGAGAAAGCGCTATCCCTGTGGAGACTGCGGATTTTACACGCCCAGATAAAAGGCTCGGAGCAAACCGAAAAAATATTCCAAGCTGCTTTAAAGGCACATCCGAAGATTGCCAGAGACATTGGACCTATATGGCTTGAATGGCTTGTTTTAGTAAAAGGTAATCAAATTGAAATATACTAATTATGATATCTCTGTTTTTGTTGTATATGTAAGAGAGTAATAGAATATGTATAACAAATATAAAATAAACGTATCTATTTGCTTTGTTTTTATTCCAGGCATTTACGCTGCTCGTGAAGCATATAAGAATCTTTGCTTACAAAACTCGTTGGAATTACATAAAAAAATGGCAGCATTGGAACTTGTGCAACCGGAAGCCTCGCTGAAGCACATGCGAAAACCTTACGATAATGCGATTCTTTACTTTGGAAAAAATAATACGTCCATCTGGTTGGATTACATTATGTTTGAGATAAACCACGGAAAACCGAAAAAAATTTCCGAAATATATGACAAAGCGATCAAAACGTTAGATCGCAGCTTGACGTCATTTTTTATAGAGGAATACACGAAGGCTAAGGAAAAATTCCCGATATGACAGAGCGATCAAAACGTTAGACCGTAGCGTGACGTCCTTTTTTATAAAGGAATACACGAAGGCTGAAGAAAACTTTGTATGATAAATATATCATGTGTATATAATGGAATATATAACATGTACGTTTTGTACAAAACAAAACGTAATTATCGAGTTATTGTTTATACCTCTTACAGATGATCATTGAATTAAGATAATAATGTAACAAAAGGTGATCCAAAAATTTATTTTTATTACAATTTAATTTTTGAGAGATGATAGTAATAAAAATAATTTGTAGAAATCTCGAATCAATTTAAAATATGTTTGCATTCGTACTTTTATCATTAATTTATAAAGTTAATTGGCAATTGACGGATTATTTCATTAAAATTGACCAATCGCACTTAGTCATGTAGTAAAATTGACTAATCACGATTAACTTAATCGGTCGATTCCAAGAACGTGCAAAAAAAAAAATAAACCCTTTTCAACCAATTCAATTTTAGTTTAACCTGCATTGTGACACTGATGGTAACGCAGGAAACTGACTACTCCGATAAGGTCGCAAAATGGAGTCCATTCCAAGAACGCACGAAGGTTTCTTTTATATTTGTTGTTCTATCTTAATTAATTAATGCTTTAGTGTTTTAAAATATACATTAATTTAATACTAAAGGCTTTATTTGCCTTAATAGAAAATAAATATTAATATAAGTGTTTATTTTCATTTTCGAGCTAGCATAACCTTTTTTGTGGTTATGCGCACGTATACATTTTATATTTATTGTGCTCGATATTGCTCAAATTGAAGGCATGCTTTTTTTAATTCGAAAATTTGTGTATTTGTCGAACGCGATCAGTCAATTAGCTTTATTCGCGTTCGGTTTTACATATCCGACATCTTTGATTTGCAGTTGTTGTATGTGAACTTCTGTTTGCAGATATCGAGGCGCAAATAAGAGAGATTCAATCGAAGAAAAAGGAGATTTCAAACAATGCATCTGAAAAAGAGCAACAAGTCGGTTTGGGGAAAACTGGCTTTTATGACCAGGACATTTATGATGGCAGCAACAACAAATTTGACGGCTACGTTACATCAATTGCGGCAAATGATGAGATCGAGGTATTGCAAATTAAATATATTTCTAAATAATTAACATTAACAAGAATATATGTGTAATTGTTATTTTAAGATTATTGACATTAAAATGATAAGGTTTTATTTCTATAATTCTTGTGATTAAACTATTTTCTTTTTACCTTGGATAGGATTATGATCCATTCGCAGACAGACGAATTTCCACCTTAGCTGATAAAAGAGAAGAAGAAAAGAATTATGATCCGTTTGCGGATAGACGAAGACCAACTATAGCTGATAGAGAAGATGAATATAGGCAGAAAAGACAGAGAATGATCATTTCTCCTGAGAGAGTTGATCCTTTTGCAGAAGGTTTTTCTTTAAAATTAGTCTTAAAAATAATGTACCTCTTTGATGTATTTCAATAATTATATTGATAATAATAATAATTATATTGATATAATGTCATTTGTGAATATAGGTGGCAAGACTCCCGATATTGGTTCCAGAACTTACACTGAAATTATGCGAGAACAAATGCTTAAAGGTGAAGAAATGGAGGTATGTTATTACACTTATATGTTTTATATATGTTTTTTTAAACAAAATTCTATTACATGGAATTATATTTAATTCTATATAATACGTAGTATATATTTACTTATATTTATAGTATATATTTACATATTTATAGTATTAATATATTATATATATTAATATATATTTAATTTTATATAACAGTATATTTTGTTAAAAGTATAGTTTTCTTTGTTTTTTGTATAGTTGAGAAAAAGATTAGCAGAAAAGGCAAAAGATGGTACCTTGAAAGCTAATGGTGAATCTAAATTAGCACCAAAAAAGAGAGGTCGTTGGGATCAAACAGATGATGCTCCAGCAACAAAGAAGCTATCTGGCGTTGCAGCAACACCAACATGGGACAATGCAGATGTATGTATACTAGTTTATTCCTTTTCCTTTATAGAATGTTTATAATTTTATTTATTTGTTTATTGTTTATTTATTGTGTATGTCCTGAAATTTATATATATTAAATTTAATATTTTTACATAAGTTTTGTAGCTTGATAAACTTTCTATTATTTTTTTATATGATTATTTCAGGTGACACCAGCTGCTATTAGATGGGATGAAACTCCGGGACATGGTAAAGGAGCAGAAACTCCTGGAGCTACTCCAGGAGTGAGTACAAGAATGTGGGATGCAACACCAGCTCACGCGACACCAGGAGCTGCTACACCGGGTAGAGAAACACCCTCTCATGAAAAAACCGTGACAAGTCGAAGAAATCGTTGGGATGAAACTCCGAAAACCGAACGAGGTTTACATATTATCTTACATATATTGTTTTTTACTATATGTTACTTGTTTTTAACTAATTTGTAAGAAAAAAAATATATTTAACATGTTAATGATATAGAAACTCCTGGACATGGCAGTGGCTGGGCAGAGACTCCAAGAACTGATCGAGTCGCTGGAGACTTGATACAAGAAACTCCGACGCCCTCAGCGAGCAAGAGGCGAAGCCGATGGGATGAAACACCATCGAATCAAACACCTGGCTCAATGACGCCACAAACTCCGGCGACGCCTCTCACTACACCCCATCAAGCGACGATACTAACTCCAAGTGCCGTTACACCGACGGGACCGAAAGCGATGGGTCTGGCTACTCCGACTCCGGGACATTTGATGTCTATGACACCCGAACAACTGCAAGCATATCGCTGGGAACGCGAGATAGATGAGCGAAATAGACCTCTATCGGATGAGGAATTGGATGCGATGTTTCCACCTGGATACAAGATCTTGCAGCCACCAGCAGGTAAGATAAAAGATGAGACTTTTCCATCGCAAGTATTTTATTCTTTTAATATATTTAAAAAATGTGTTCATAGATTTCAGAAAAATGAGTTAAATATTTTAAAACTACTACTGTAAATTTTATAGAATGAAGAACCACGTTTTTTTCTAGGATACATACCTATCCGTACACCCGCTAGGAAGCTCACAGCAACACCAACACCCATCGCTGGCACACCTCAAGGTTTCTTTATTCAAACGGAAAACAAAGATGCCAAATACATGGACAATCAACCGAAAGGCAATTTACCGTTTATGAAGCCAGAGGACACACAGTATTTTGACAAATTGTTAGTCGATGTTGACGAAGAAACATTGAGTCCTGAGGAGCAAAAAGAGAGAAAAATTATGAAACTGCTTCTAAAGATAAAAAACGGAACTCCTCCTATGCGAAAAGCTGCTTTGAGACAAATTACTGATAAGGCGAGAGAATTCGGAGCCGGTCCCCTCTTTAATCAGATTCTTCCACTTCTCATGTCACCTACTCTGGAGGATCAAGAACGTCATTTATTGGTCAAAGTTATTGATCGTATTCTGTATAAACTAGATGATTTGGTACGGCCATACGTGCACAAGGTAATTAAATTATAATTTATAATTAATAAAAATTAATACTTAATAAAATTAATTATTTTAAAAATATAGTATTAATTCTTTGTTATTGAAAAATAACTATCATTTATTTACTTTTTTTTTTTTTTTTTTTTTGTTCAAAAATATTACGTACTATCATTATTTTTATAGATTCTCGTCGTCATCGAACCTCTTCTGATCGATGAAGATTACTATGCTCGCGTCGAAGGTCGAGAAATTATTTCAAATTTGGCAAAAGCCGCTGGGCTGGCCACAATGATCTCCACAATGAGACCAGATATCGATAATATCGACGAATACGTGCGCAACACAACAGCAAGAGCATTTGCCGTTGTCGCTTCTGCTCTTGGAATACCTTCACTTCTGCCATTCTTAAAAGCCGTTTGTCGCAGCAAGAAATCGTGGCAAGCACGACACACTGGTATCAAGATTGTGCAACAAATTGCTATCTTAATGGGCTGCGCTATTTTGCCACACTTGAAGAGCTTGGTGGAAATTATAGAACACGGTAAGTAACTTGACACGCGCGATAACATCATTAAATTTACACATACATCAGTTTTAACTTCCCAACTGTTTTTGGAAAATAACTATGACGTGTAATATGTTTCAGGACTGGTGGACGAGCAGCAAAAAGTACGAACTATTACTGCGTTAGCTATCGCTGCTTTGGCTGAAGCTGCAACACCATACGGTATCGAAAGCTTCGACTCGGTGTTAAAACCCCTGTGGAAAGGTATCCGAACGCATAGAGGTAAAGGTCTGGCTGCGTTTCTGAAAGCTATCGGTTATCTTATACCTCTGATGGACGCAGAATATGCAAATTATTACACTAGGGAAGTAATGTTAATTCTTATACGTGAATTCCAGTCTCCTGATGAAGAAATGAAAAAGATCGTGTTGAAGGTAAGATAATTTTATTTACTAAATATAAACATACATACATATGTTGCGTCATATTTTATATATTATTAACGATTTGCAATTTTGCATAAAAATAGGTGGTCAAACAATGCTGTGCGACAGATGGTGTGGAAGCTCAGTACATAAAGGACGAAATCCTGCCTCACTTCTTCAAACACTTTTGGAATCATCGTATGGCATTGGATCGTCGAAATTACAGACAGGTAATGAGAGAATGATTCTAAACATATAAAAGTATGTATACATATATATATAATTTGCATGTATACTAAAATATATAAAATTACAGCTTGTGGACACGACCGTGGAAATAGCCAACAAAGTGGGCGCGTCAGAGATCATAAACAGAGTAGTGGACGATTTAAAAGACGAAAATGAACAGTATAGAAAAATGGTGATGGAAACAATCGAGAAAATAATGGGCAACTTGGGAGCGGCGGATGTCGACTCTCGTTTGGAGGAACAGCTGATCGATGGAATTCTCTATGCTTTTCAAGAACAAACAACAGAGGTTTGTTAAACTTTATAGAAGCTATGCTATACAATTATGTCTATTGACTCGTACGAAAGGACATAAATATTACAAGAATAATCTATAAAAACTGATTTTATTTATAGGATGTTGTCATGCTGAACGGTTTCGGTACTATCGTAAATACGCTAGGCAAGAGAGTAAAGGCGTATCTTCCCCAAATATGCGGTACGATCTTGTGGAGATTGAACAATAAATCTGCAAAAGTACGACAACAAGCTGCGGATCTTATTTCGCGTATTGCCGTGGTGATGAAGACTTGTCAAGAGGTAAGAAACGCTTTGTAGATAATATTCTTTAAAATTTTATATATATATATATATATATATATATATATATACATGATCCTTGAAAAATTATTATATATCTGACGTACGAATATATTTGTAGGAAAAATTGATGGGACACTTGGGAGTTGTCTTGTATGAATATTTAGGCGAGGAATATCCGGAAGTACTGGGTAGCATCTTGGGAGCATTAAAAGCCATCGTAAATGTTATAGGAATGACCAAAATGACACCGCCTATCAAAGATCTTTTACCGAGACTTACGCCTATTCTGAAGAACAGACATGAGAAAGTGCAGGAAAATTGTATCGACCTCGTGGGTAGAATCGCGGATCGTGGTCCTGAGTACGTTTCTGCTCGAGAATGGATGAGAATATGCTTTGAGCTGTTGGAATTGCTGAAAGCGCATAAGAAGGCCATCAGAAGAGCGACAGTAAACACGTTTGGTTACATTGCCAAAGCTATCGGGTAAGCTTGATACTTATTTATTTGTATATATTTTATAAATGATCTTTATTCATACAGAATATTTATCTCTTTTTTTTTTAACAGGCCACACGATGTCTTAGCGACGCTTCTAAATAATTTGAAAGTCCAGGAACGTCAGAATCGTGTTTGCACCACGGTTGCTATTGCTATTGTTGCTGAAACTTGCAGTCCTTTTACAGTATTGCCCGCGTTAATGAACGAATATAGAGTACCTGAGTTGAATGTGCAGAATGGAGTGTTGAAATCCTTGTCATTTCTGTTCGAGTACATCGGTGAGATGGGTAAAGATTACATCTACGCCGTTAGTCCATTGTTAGAAGACGCGCTCATGGATAGGTAAGAAACAATATTTTTATTACATCTTTTTTTTGTTTCATACTTTTTTCACAAGTAATATTGTTGTTTAGAATTTATATACTTATGTTCTTCAACTACTTCTAAAATATTGATTTCTTTTTTTCTTTTTTTTTTTTTTACTAGGGACTTAGTACACAGGCAGACTGCGTGCGCCGCTATTAAACACATGGCATTAGGCGTTTATGGATTTGGGTGCGAAGATGCGTTAATCCACTTACTGAATCATGTGTGGCCCAATGTTTTCGAAACGTCGCCGCATTTAGTGCAAGCCTTTATGGATGCTGTGGACGGACTACGCGTCGCGCTTGGTCCAATTAAGATACTACAGTATACATTACAGGTGCGTATCAATAATCGTGTTGATTCCAGCGAAAGTTAAAAGTTAAAAAACCAATTATATATGTTGTACTATCTCTTTTGTTGCAGGGTTTATTCCATCCGGCTCGCAAAGTTCGCGACGTATACTGGAAGATATATAATTCCCTTTACATAGGCGGACAAGATGCTCTTGTGGCTGGTTATCCTCGAATCATGAACGATCCAAAGAACCAGTACATAAGATATGAATTAGATTATGTATTGTAATAGACACCGTTTAGTTGGAAAGATACACACATATATATATATATATAATAATTTCTAATAATTTATAATAATCATCCGCGTGTAATAAGAAAGTTTTGTCTGAAGAATGACGGTTTGGACGAGTTATTCAAAACTATGAAATCGAAACCTTCTCTCATAAAGAATGTCTTAGTAACAAAAAATACAATTAAATTTGTGGATTCAAGTAAATAACTTTATAGAAGAAGAGGAGATTGCATGTTGAATGCAAATGCTGACAAAAAGTCAAGTTCGTTTTAACGTAGAAACGTAAGTAATATGTTATTTTATTAAAAAAAAAAACGGATGAATATAAAATATATGTGATTCGTGTAAAACCTGATGGGCTTTATATTTATTTTCATTAAAATAAAAAAAAGTAAGATTTTTTTAAATACGAAATAGTTACAAATTTGTTTATTAGTTTATTCTTTTTGTGACGTTCAATGACTTTCTAATGTTTGAATTTTTTTTATTTTTATTCTAAATTTTCCAGCATTTCTCTGTTTATGTCGAATTTCCTCTGTTTTCTTTTACAGAAGTGAACTATAAACAATTATATTCATAGTCGGATCTTATCTTTAACATGATCTTATTTTTTACGCTCCTAGATGTATTTGTAACAAACGATCATAAATACCCGCGTATCGCCCTATGAGCAATATTCATATATAACATACATATATATATATATATATATACTGGTTATTATACTCGTTCTTTAGGGACTAAGATCTTATGCATTTACATAAGATCTCAAATATTTACATATATATACATAAATAATTTATATATACATAAAACATACAGAAAATTTCTTTGTTCGAACTGATTCACTTTCAGTGAGTTACAATATATTTCATTAATCGACGAATATGTTATACATCATGACGCATGATTTTATATTTTTATTTTAATGATGAGTGTAATTATTCATGGCATAATTATATATAGTTCGACATTTCTATTGTGTCTAGATATAGCAAACAAAAAAATGAAATAAACATTTTTTATTAAAATGAATAATTTCTCATGTCCATTTTATTAATTCTCATTGGTTAAAAGTCTATACTTTAAAACAATGGCGAACGCGCAGTAGTCAATCAAAGATGTAGTTGGCTGTCTATTTGAGAAAGGGTACGCGTTCCGATGTATTTTAGAGTTTAGTGGTCTAACTTATGTGCGCTTATGTGTGATATACATAATAACAAGATCTTTCAACTGCATCAGTCTCCACAAAATATTGTTGGATTACCGCCTTGATGATTTCGAATTTGCACGCTGATTCATCGCGTCATCGTTATGCTCGGTTGCTGTTGCAAGGGCGTGGCATAAAGCAATTTGTGTAAGATCCATACGAGATCTACGCCGATCCACGCTCATTTTCATAAAAGGCTATGTTACGTTCGCTGACGTCGGATTGGTCGTCTTAGTTTAAAATCTGACAAGATTATGGATGTGTCAGCTGCATACTAGTCCCATAGGTAGTTCTTCAACCTCATTTTGTCATTTGTTTAATTAGGTATAATTTAATTACTTTGGCATAATAAGCAGTATTAATTATCACTTGATTATGGGAAATCATAGAGTTCTTATGAAGACTGATTAATTTTGAGAGAAGAATACAATTCTTCAGTAAAATGCAAAAAAAATTTTTAATATAATAACAATGTATATGTATAAAAACTTTGAATACTTAACTCGCAAAATAATAATAGAAAAATAGAAACATAATATCTACTAAAAGAAGCAAAATAGAAGAATCATATAGATTGATAAACAAAAAACTTAATATGATAGAAAACTGAAGTACTATTATGTATAGCATTTGTATCAATATCTTAATTATTTTTATTATACGCGTTCCCCTTTTTTTTAATGTTTAAAAACAGATTGTTGTAAAGCAGATTGAACTCAGGAGAATAAAAAGAGAATATACGAAGTATTTATCAACGTCAAAAAAAACGTAATCGTCCTCTTCCGTTAAAAAATATGCCAGGGTAAGCATCATATTCTTGAAAAACATAATCTTTTTACGCATATAAATGTATATATATAACAAAATTTTTTTCTTCTATTTTCTAACATATAAAGAAACAGGTTATTTGTACTAACAACAAATAATTGATCAAATATATGGAGATAACACTCTGTTGTATATTCATATATTTAAGTTGCTTCTTTTGCATAACAATTAATGACAGATTACAATTATTAATTATTATAATATACATGATGATGTCTTGCAGGGTTACAGATATGTCTTTGGATCACATGTTTTGTTCTCGCTGCAGAGAAGGCTTTGCCACACATGAGAAAATTGTTAACTCAAATGGGGAATTATGGCATCCTCAATGTTTCGTGTAAGTACATACATGTATGTTTATATGTTTAAATATGTATTAGTGTTCTTTCTGCTATTTTCCACAAAACATATGTACAGAATATATTTTTTAAAAGAACAATACAGAGAAGAAAGAGAGAGAGATTATATTTTTTATTTTATAAATCTATGGCTCTTATATAAATCGCTATTTTTACAGGTGCGCACAGTGCTTCCGCCCATTCCCAGATGGGATTTTCTATGAATTTGAAGGATATAAATATTGTGAACATGATTTTCATGTTTTGTTTGCCCCATGCTGCGGCAAATGTGGTAAGTTGATTTTAAATTCATTCAGCTGTCACATCTAAATATTAATTCTGTGATAAGATATGTAACATGTGCTTAAATATATGTAATCAAACATCTTTATAACAGGTGAGTTTGTTATTGGTCGAGTAATTAAGGCAATGAATTCGAACTGGCATCCTCAGTGCTTCCGCTGCGAAGAGTGCAATGGCGAATTGGCAGATGCAGGGTTTATCAAGTGTCAAGGCAGAGCGTTGTGTCATACATGCAATGCCAGAGTAAAAGCTGATGTACTCGGAAAGCACATATGCCATCAGTGCCAGTATGTGTGGATTTTTTGTGTATTATTATATAAAACATTTTCTAAATTCTATTTTTTTAAGATAATGACAATTTTGTTTCGTTTGGTTAATATTGAATTGTTTGAAATTCTATAGCGGAGTAATTGATGATAAGCCTTTACGATTCCGCGGTGAGCTTTATCATCCGTATCACTTTAACTGTACAGCTTGTGGCGTAGAATTGAATTCCGAAGCCAGGGAAGTACGTTCTCGACCCGGCTATGCCGCCAATGAAATGGTAAGATGTGATACAAGAAAAAATAAGATACAAAATATAATTTATTCTCTACTCTCAGATTAATAAATCACACAAAGTGCACAAAATATTTATTTATTATACATTTAATATAATTTTTAACACATTATAGAACGAATTATATTGTTTGCGCTGCCACGATAAAATGGGAATCCCAATTTGCGGTGCTTGTCGACGTCCCATTGAAGAGCGCGTTGTAACAGCCCTCGGCAAGCATTGGCACGTTGAGCATTTTGTTTGTGCAAAATGCGAGAAACCTTTCCTTGGTCATCGTCACTACGAGAAAAAAGGTCTTGCTTACTGCGAGACTCATTATCACCAGTTGTTCGGGAATCTCTGTTTCGTTTGTAATCAAGTTATTTCTGGAGATGGTACGTGCGTATTGAGTGATAAAAATGTATTAACCGGTCAATATATAAAGCCTAATTTTAGGAAAATTGATCTGGTTAGAAGTAGAATTTCTTAGTCGAATTTTAACATTTTTAATCTAACACAATATCTTTCTTTCCAGTTTTTACAGCACTGAACAAGGCGTGGTGCGTTCACCACTTTGCGTGTGCATTTTGTGATCAAAAGATGAATCAGAAGACGAAGTTCTTTGAATTCGATCTGAAACCCGCGTGCAAGAAGTGTTACGATAAATTTCCGCAAGAATTGAAGAAACGTATGCGACGTATGTACGATCTGAATCCCAAGAGAATTCCACCGGCATAAATTCGTCTTTCAAAATCTTTGACAATTGATTAAATACTCATCTGTGCTATTGTGCCTTATTATTCGTCTTAATATTGATGTACAAATATATTTAATCTTTTATCGCTTTATAAGTTATATGGAATATATCAAAACTACTTCAACGCTTTATTTACTTTGACATGAAGAATTACTGATCATATTTTAATATAACTTTTGATTGAGAGAAATCATTTGATCTTGATTGAGAGAATTTTGAAGAAAAGATGCAATATCATAGGAACATTTTTACAAGTCAGACGAAACGCCTATTTAATTGATATGTAACATGTACTTGCAATTATTTTAGCTAATCTAGATAGTATATAAATAATATATATATATATGTGAAATATTTTTAAAAATCTATTTGTATTAATGTGTTGAAATATAACAACAAATATAAAACAACTTAAAAATGTTTTTGTAAATTAAATTATAGGGGAATGTTAAAGTAAACATCAAAAGTCCATTATTTAATGTGGAAGTAATGAAGTTTTATTTACAAATCAAGGCATTACCGTTAATTTTATGTTGATACGCGTGTTCCTTGTTTTCTATTCTCACACTCGTCGTAGAATCTCCAACTTGTCCAAAAAGGTCCATAAAAATATAAAAAATAAATCGTTTCGCACACGTTTTATTGTTTTCGTCAATTTGTTTTTAGTTTTTCTATGCCAAGTATTTTTCTTTTTTCGTAATTAATTTTACGTCAATTATTTACTAAAAGAATTTTAAAATACTTTGCATTTACTTTCAATTTAATCTTAGAATACTAATATACGTAACAAAAAAATGAATAGCATTTAAATGAATGGTATTTTTTTTGTATATTTTTAATTAAAGTGTATGTGTTTACTTAATACGCGTGGTTTATTTTTTTCTCGATTATTTTCGGTAAAAAGTTCAGTTCTTATATCCGGAACTGCATGATTCGCGCAATTGAAGTGTTAAAAATGGATGATTAGTATTCTAAGATTAACGCTGCGTTTAGCGCTAAATGTGGTCGATTGATCCTGAACTTCAACGCGACATGATAATCGATTCCGCAAATACACATTTACATACATAGTTTAGTGACGTCAAAAGCAAGGGAATATATAACGATTCCCGATTACAATGATCTATACTTACAAAAACGTGTAAAATGATAAAAAAGATACATGTAAAATAATATTAAAAATTATTCAAATAACCACGCAACGATATTTCACTATCTTTTATGACCGTATAGTAGTTTCTTTTTTGTAGAGTTGTCAAGATAAAACTCTTTCTTTGTGTTCGTAAAAAACCTATAACAAACTTCGCACAATCGTAAACGCAAATAATAAAACAATTATCGTACCACTGTAATTGTTAATTAATACAAATGTCGCTTTTAATGCAATCGTGGATCAAGGATCAGTCACACATTTAGTGCATGTAAATGTACGGTTTAGATGATAATTTTCGCGATTTTCGCAAAAGCAAGTTTGTGTTCGCATGCATACTCGTCGTCACAAATAGCGCTGAATATGACTGCCTGATAATTGTTATACCTAGTTGTACCTTACGAAAATTTAAAGCTCAACATATAGCGAAGCTGAAAAGCGGATAGCCACATTTAGCGCTAATTGCAGAAACGTGAATACGGGCCAGAAATACATCGCGATATAAGTTTGCTTTCACATCTTATTTAAACGTCGCTGATATCGATGCGACTATCCGATTCCGAAGTTCGGTTTGCGCAATATAATCGTATAAAATTCTATTCTGAGAGATGTGTAATCAGATAGCCGCATTTTCTTTCGCGTTAAAATCGGTGTAAATAGAACTATATGCTACTTTATTGCGACAAAAGGCAAATACGGGCCTTTTTAAATGGATTAACAACAAATCGCGGAGAAAAAATTCTTTTATACAATTTGCACAATAATAATAATAATAATAATAATAATAATAATAATAATAATAATAATAATAATAATTGTTCCTAATTTTTTTTTTTTTACGGCACGCAAAAACCGCGCGCACTCGGCTCTGTTTTCTGATTTTCGTTTTGTTAACAAATTTTCGTGTATTCGAATATAAAAAAGTCTCGACTTCTCGAATCGCGGCTTCTCGAAAGCCTCGCAAGCTATTCTCTTTTCTCTTTTCTTTTTATACACGCACACACACGCACACACATACAAACGTACATCTTTTTCTGAATGTATATGTATACATATATATGTATACATATATATATATACATATATAGATATACATATATACACACACGCGCGTGTATGTATATATACGATATATATATTACACTTTTTTTTTGTCGCTTTATTATGCACAGCAAGGCGGTATGAAATCTCGACTGCGATTTCAAGAGGGAGAGACCATTATTGGCAACGCTTTCTTTTACTCGTGTTTCTTTTTATAATAATGCTGTAATATAACTAAAATGCATCTTTAGATCCTGGAATCTCTAGATTATTCTGGTTGTTCTCGGTTGTGATTTTGATCTATCTTCACGCATTCCTAGATTCTCAGACTCTACACGGCTTTTAAGTCTTCGAATTTTTTTAATTCTTTGGAATTCTAGCTCGTCCAATGTTTTAAAACAGTTTCGCGATTCTTTTTTGCCATGCGTCTCTTTTATATATATAAACGTTGCTCGATTTTCTGTGCCAATTTTTTCACTTCTCCAATCTTTGATAGCTTTCAATTCTTCTCTGATCGGATATTACATCTCGCATTAGATATCTAGTGATTACATCCTTAAATTCCGCTACTCTTCTATCCACGATCCTTTCTTAATTACTAATTAATTACACTAATGATTTTTGTTGTTGTTGTTATCACACAATGTTAGATCATTGCACATATCGATAAATTTGTAGATGTCTAAATCCTCGCAGTCTCAGATTTTAGAATGCTCGTGTTTAATCCTAATATCGGATGATCTTTTGTTTTGCTAGATAGATTCAATGAATTTTTACACATTTTCTAATGTTTTGCATTCGCGCGCAAACATTTTTTACACACTTATAGATTCTCGGATCCTCGGATCGTGCACAGATTTGTTCCGGAGCAGATGTATGAACAATCATGTGTACGGAGTCGTTTCGATGGGCGTCACACAACAAGAGAGAACATTACAATATACATTCGCGCGTTAATAACGTTTTACAAGAAACATTACACTTACTAAGTACAGAAGGATGGAAGAATTGGAAGCCACATCAAAAATCTGTTCGCTAAGTTTCCTCCTACGTTAAGTAAAAAAACGATAATCCGAACGATCGGATTTCTCCAGAGCTATTGATAAAATCAATAACAATTCTTAAAACGGTATAAAATACAGGGTAGTTCAAAAATCCGACTACGATAATCCCCCCCCCCCCC
>QVNZ01011602.1:0-35125 GCA_014825645.1 Pseudomyrmex dendroicus | reverse complement strand
TTATATATAATTTATCTACATATATAATTATATTATTTTTATTATGTATATGTGTATTATAATTATTAAAGAGCACATATTATAACTAATGACGTGCGTAAGACGTATTTTTCCCTCATTGCGGCTGGCATCAAAATAAAAGTTACGACGCAGAAGCGTCTGCTATTGATAAGCAAATGTGTTGGAAACCAGTTTAGCAATGCCTTCAGTGTGATTGTGTATGTTAATTGCATTGTGGCACAAGCACGATAGTATATTTTATCTTGTTTTTAAAAGTCACAATTTATTGCTCGTGTAGATCTACGTGATCTAGTAGATGCGTGCATACTGCTCATGTAAAGAAAGGATTAAATAATGAAACAATATATATAGTGAAACAATAAAGAGTGAAACAATAAATAGTGAAAAGTAAATTGTTATTATTTTTTTCCAACTGAAACGTCGCCCTCGAAAAGGCTTCCATGATTATCTCTCGGTTATATCAGCGTCTTGAAATTTTTTGTGAACAACCATTCTCTAAAAAACCGCACGCAAAGCTAATCGCTATTACAGCCATTGCTCGAGAATGACATATTCTGATTGAAGAGATATGCCATTCTCGAATACAAAGCCGAAAGACACGTAATCGATGCAACGATTCGGCTTCTTGGTGCCAGGATGGTACAAGGATGGACAAGACTAGTTGCGACGACCAAGTTACGTAAGAGAGCAATCATTTTAAAATTCACCCATCAATCCTAGTCTCCCGTCTCAGTGGATATGTATTTATTTCAAAACGGGATTTTGTATGTACTTGTTATATATACTTTCAAACGTTTTACAAAGTTTGTTTGTAAAACGTTTGAAAGTTTTCTATTCAGTTTTAATAAGGAGACGAAGTTGATCAGGAGATGAGAGAGCAAATTGAGACACTTATAAAAAGTGTATGCGCGAAATATTTACTAAATATTTCAAAATATTTAGTAAATAACAAATATTTTTATTCTCAATTTATACAAATGTGTATATAAATTATCTTTACACAGCGCGTTTTGCACGATTGTAATATATGCAAAAAAATTAATATAAAAGATAAAATTCGATTGCACAATTGTAATGTGTTAAAGTTAATCGAAATTTTGACTGATTTTGCGGTTTTTAACCGTTAGAGTATTGTGGACAAATATATTCGCTCCGGTAAAAAACTGTAATAACAATTGGAGTTCGTAGAATTAGATGCGGAGTCAAACAATTAAAAATTATGCTCAATGTGTTGCGCAGTCAACCTAATAGTTTAAGACCGAATAGAAAGTTCCGGCCACAATGTTTGCTTTTAAATAAACATCGGCTCAGCTGCGTCGCGCTCTGTACTCTAACGGTTAATCCCAGAAAGATTTGATCCACGGTCTCAATTAATTTTAACTCATTACTAATAATGCGTTCTAATTAACCCTAGAACACACACCTGTGGAACCCTGTGCTTTTTTTTACATTTATTTCTAAGGTATACGGTTTCGATGGTAAATCAATTGTTTGACTTCAGACAAAACTGCGCGACTTTAAGATTGCATATATTCTAAAAAATTTTGCAGATATATGTTCTATGGTCAATGTTGATGGAAATAAGACATTTATAGGATTAGAAATTTATAACGCGAATGAAAGTTCTATTACCTTATCTTATTCTGTTGCCTAAAATATTTTGCGATATCTCAATAACATCGTTATGTAGCTATACAATCATGGTACATATCGAAGTACCATGTGTTTAAAGGTAAGGATTTTCTTTTCATCGCTATTTCAAGTTAGTGGATTAGAAAACGCACATGAAGCGTGCAATGCCAAAATGCTCTCACTATATAATATTATAGCATATATATATATATATATTACATAATTTATAGAACATATGAAAGAATCACAAGTATATCAAAGTAGCTCCTAGCACTACTCTCTAAGTCGTGCCAGTCTTTGTGTCAGCTCGTCTTGCTCCTGGCTTGCAGCCACTGAAGTACCAATACTGCCTAGTTGACCCGATGGTAATTCCATGTTTAACTCCAGTCTGCAAACAAATCAAATCAGTTCAGATTAGAAAGACGGATAATACATATAAAATCTTAATTCTCTTGAAATATTTTTTAAATGTAACGACATATTTTCATAACTTCGTCTTCATCAACATTCTTACCCAGCTTCATCTGCAACTTGCTGCATCAACGCATCCACATCGTTCTGAGGTACGTTGGTGGTTGTGGTTTGCGACATCGCGTTCTCCATGTACGAGCTCTGCACATCCAAGTCTTCAAATTGACTCTCAAACTTGTCCATAAGGCCGGAAATTTTTTCTAGATTCATCGACTTCATGGCGGCATCCATGGCTTTGACAACACCAGCCATGGACTGGGTGACTTTGCGAGTGGTGAGTGCAGTTTGCACTCTGCTGGCTACAGCATCCACTCTGGCGCTCATTCTGAGATAGTTCAAGGCCTGGTTCTTCTGCCGAATCGCATTCTCCGCGTGAATGCGAGCGCCTTCCATGTTACCTTTCTGTATTGCCTTCTTGACCTTTGCTTTCTCTATTTTCTCTTCCTTCTCGCATTTCTTCGAATTTCTCTCTAACTCCTTCACAGCAAACTTCAAATTAAATAAGTTTTCTACATTGTGTTATTAAGGAAAACAGTTTACACGGTGTGGACTTCCAACTGTGTTTGAAAACGAAGAATTCATGCAAACACTGGTGGTCAAGAGACCATGACCTGACAATCACTAGTGTGTCTACCTGTTTAAAGTACTTTGACAGTTCGCCTTAAACATAACATTTATTGTAAAGAGAAACCAAAAACTTAAACTGACTAATTGTGTATTTAAAGGATACTTTCCATCTGAGAGACGGACATGACGGATTGTTCAGCCCCCGTTGTGACGAAATAAAACGAAAACCTAACCTCGGTAGAGAAGATACGAAATTCCGTGTGGTTTTTTGGAGCTCGGAAAAGATTCTTCTTCTTCTTTGTCTTTGTCTTATCTCCCAAAAATGATGGCCAAACTCACTCTACGATTCTCGCCCGAATAAGACTATAAAATGTGAATACATCAAGATGCGTTACTGGCATCAATTGACATTTGTCTCATTATGTTTAACTCACGTGAGACTGCTTTACCATGTAGGTGTTCTATATTTATGCGTGACATGTTATGTACTAAAAACCGCGGAGATTTTCAAATAGATGGCGGTTGAAAAGATCGAAATGGCGTTCGGCGCTAAAACTTCGAATCAGATCTGTCTACATTGCGGATAGAGAAAAGAAAAATCATTCTTTATACACGATGTTAAGTGAGGCGAAGACGAGAAAAACAGTTCATCCTGAAGATAGATTTAAATCTTTTTTCTATGACGATATAATTAAAATTATATAATGATTGTTGCCGTTAATTTGACTTCTTTCTTTGAACTTGATTTAACAACATGCTTGACATTTGTAACAACAACCTCGGGGTTCGATTCATTTTAAAATCTGTCCATCACGTTGTAGTTTAATATCATAATTCGCAGTCAAAACCGAAGTTTGAAATCTGTTTATAATAATAAAAAATTAAAAAAACACACGATCAACTATGTTTGGATTCTTATCGACCTGTTTTATTTTCATTTATTTAGAATATTATATAAACTGCTGTAAAATTATGCTAATATCAAGTATATTTTTCCTAAACGCGTTGCGTGCGAGAAATATCGCGATAATTGTTAATGACCGCGGATAAAGACATGGCAAATTGATCAATTACGTCTAAAACCTTGCCGGCACTTGCGGTTTGCGCTATTATCAAGTAATCCTAAGTACAACGTTAAAGGCAACGTTATCACAATCAATACGGAAGATATCTACAGAATCTAGACGGAAATCGCACTTAATAAAATTATTTTCAAGGAGACTTTTATGAATCGAATTATCTGTCATATAAAGAGAAGATGTGGATGGCAGACAGAAGCATCAGTTATCAGAGAAGGTATCAGTGATGTTGGTGACAATTCTGCCATTTTTTCTGGGTATGTTTTCGATATTTATCAATAAATCGCGCTAACACACAAGCGCTTCTCCGAACAGCTTAGAATATATATTATATATTTAAATGTATAATATGATATACTATAATTTATATTTAAAATATAATATATTTTTATTTATTTATTATGAAGAGCCTAAATATGTACGAATAATGATCAAAAATTAATAGTACTTAATATTATTACATCTATTTTCTATTCTGGAAAAATTTTCGTTTATTTAACAAGAGTTTTATTTAACAAGATATATATATATATATATAGTATGACAGTTAATTTTATACCCACTAGATCCATTATTTGTTCTGATCTCATGCTTCCGCTCGTTATCTCTTATCACTCCACAGCCGCGAACATCGCCGTCGACGGTCCCTATCGTCGGGCCGAATGGGCGATACACGGCCCGGAATGCACCTATGAGGTTCTCGTCAACATGTCCTTGGCCAACATCGTCCAGGACAACGACAATTTCTGCGCGATGATCGCCACCGAGCTCAAGTGCCGACCGAGAGGTCACGACATCCTCAATTGCCGCTTTGAAAACGCGCGGATTAAGCGTCCCGATTCGAAGGACGACAGGTGTTCGAACACGCGCGACTTCGTGCCCACAAGATACAAATTCGTGGGCGAGGAACCGTTCGAGATCCGATTCAATCCGAGAGGCGTCGAGAATCTGGTGGTGCACAGATCGATTCCAAGATGGAGGCTCGACATGATCAAAGTGATAGTCAGCCAGTTGAACATCGGCTTCGACGTGCAGGAACGTCGCGAGAGATTCACCATCATGGAAAACTCGACGGTGGGTCACTGCGAGGTCGACGTTAAAGTCATCCGCGGTGGTTCCTCCGAGGAAACGGACGACGATGACGACTCCGTCGAAGAGGACGAGGACTTCGAGATTGGATTCATGTCGCTGACTAACGAGCTAATGCGACCCGTGACAGAGAGATTGCGAGTGGAAAAGGTGCGGCATCCGAAGAGGTGCCCGCGTAGGACGATTTACTTTTTCGGGAATCACGAGGATTACAGCCATGGCGACAAGGATCTTTACATGGACATGGTGAGTTACTGTGATAAATTGTAAAAATAATTGCAACTAATAATAAACAAAATATATTATTAATCAAAATTCAAGCTATTAAGAGAAAAACTCAAAAAGTCATCAGATCAAAAGATAATCTTTCATCTAAATCTCTATACAAAGGGATGAGAATGAGGATTAAAACATTCGATCACTTTTGAATTTGATTTACAATAAAATAAATCACTATTACCGGTGTAGAATAGGAGCCCTTAAAAAAATGTTAAAGTATTAATGATCGCTTGAATTTAAATCTTTTCTACAAATAATTTTTCAACCGGTATAAAATTTTTCTTTCTCACGGTATAAAATTCTTCTCTATAATTCTCGTTTCAGACTACCTCTGTGAGCCACATTACGATCTCGAAGGACAAATTCGCGTCCTACACGGTATCTGAGGGCGTGATGAAGACGGCAAACAAATCGCGGATTATGCGTCCTCATCAGAACATAAGCCTGAAATTGAAGCGAATCGATCTCGCTCGGCACTCACTGCCGGAGATTCAAAATCCGGCTTCGACGAGTCTGTTCGCGTTCTCCAACCTCGAGACTATTTCGGAAGATGCGGAATCTAAAAAATAAAAATATAAAGAAACACAATTATTCTAAACATGTGTATATATAAAAAATTGTAAATAGAACATTATTAATACATTTCCGAATGTATTTATAATGTACAAAAAAAATCTAAAGCTAATAAAAGCTTGTCACAAAACTAGTGCAGCAACACACTCGAAAATTGGCATAATTCTCTATATCATTATAGTGTCTCTCTCACTGAGCGCTTTAACGTCAGCGATTGTTCCTCGTTACAATTCACGTCGATGTAGAGAACTAATTTGATTTCATTTAAAGCTCGTGCGTAACGAGTGGTCTCTGCAGCGCGCTTAACGAGTCTCCGGGAAATGTTTGTCACGCGTGTCATCATTCCACGGAAATTGTCATCTGCGTTATTTTTCTAGCTTTTCGAAGATGATGGTCAAGGATAATGTGTTTGTTTTATTATTATTTTTCACAGAAATTTATCACTGAGCATGATCAAAATAAATATTAATAAGCAATTTATTTCTATAAAAAATGATTAAGAAAAACGTTTCAAAAAAGATATAAAATGTTTGCTAAAATTTATCTCTTTTTTATATGTATGTAAAATTATAATAAAATGCAACAAATTTCAATGTTTCTCATTTTCCAAAAATTACTTTGAACACTGTGTAAAACTTTAATTGTAACCACAAAAAGATATTAAATTTAAAATATTCACAAGAAAGTTCTCTTCAATATCAGACTAATCAAGAAATAAAAAGTTATTTTTTAAACGTGTAAATTATTACACATAATAATTTGAATCAAAATAAATGTTGAGTTTGAAAAGTCATATCAAATGTTTAATTTGCATCTTTTGTAAGTTTGAATTATTATGCGTATTAATTGATATGTTTAAAACATATATATTTTACATCTAGCGTTTGGTTCTTAAGAGATTCTTATTTCTTGATTAGTTTAAAATATATCTATGAGATTTATAGTTTTTATTTCTGTACATATACTCTCTCCCCTTTTCTCAAGTAGTATATACATATATATATATATATATATATATTATCAACGAACTGTGCGGGTCATATGTAACGTAACATGCGTCACGTCAGGGGGGTTCAACACACACGCAAAGCGCCATTCAACATAAATTAAATTATGTGTAGGTCCCGATATAAAGGAGCTTGCGAGTGTGAGAGGAGTAGTGCAGGCATAACGTGTAGCACGTAGTAAAGTGCATCTCTTTCGCAAAATGTACTTCATTCTGATACCATTTTTCTTCGGTAAGCGACCATTTAAATAAGCACAGAACTGTCTTAAATCCATGTGCATCTCATTCAAGACCCAGAGTCAACATCTTCGATTATTTTAATCAGCCGGAGTGTCAATTGCGATTGGTTCAATTCTACTGACCGGTTACAACAACAAAATAATCGATCTATCAAGTTAACCGGAGATGGTGAAACTAATCTTCATCCACTTAAATCAGAAATTGTACATACATTGTCTATATATCATAAATAAAAAACTTGCGTATGCCATTTTGAAATGTTAATAGTTAAAAAAAAACTAGATTTAATAGTTTAAAAAAAATTCTGTCTTGCAAACATCTAAATAAAAATAATATTGTACTTAGAGATTCGAAAAATTTTTTTTTAATTCTGAAAGGTAGTTATCAAAATTCTTAAAGTTGTGTGAAGATGTGTATTTAGATTAATTTATCTCTTACGTGTATCACACTTATAATTCTAGAAAAATTACAAGATTATTGTTTTTTAACGATAACTACATCTAACAGTGTTATAATATTGCATCTGATTGAACTTCCTGTTGTTTTGTTCAGCTGTCAACGTGCTCGTCTTCGAGGCCGATATGGAAGACTGGAAGTTCGGGCCGGAATACACGTACAATCTCACGATGAACTACGCAATAAGAACGGACACCCACGATCTCGTTACCAACATGCGGCTAGCTTCGACGGTGAAATGTCGTCCGAAAGATTCGGAAATTCTTTTCTGTCGTTTGCAGAACTCCACGACGATGGTGTCCCATTTCTTGATGGATCGTAACATGACGCGAGAAATCGAGACAGCGAAAACGTTCGCGATCAAATTTAACGAGCGCGGCGTGGAAAGTCTGCTGATGGAGACGCCGTTCCCCATCCAGGTTGTCACCATCGTCAGGAAGATCGCCAATCAGCTGAGCGTGGGTGTCAATCTCAATGAGCGCAAGATCAGCATGTCACAGTTCATAGCCCGTGAGAACACTTCGATGGGCGATTGCACCACGCGGTACAGAATCGAGCGTAAAGAGTCTCAATCGAACGACAAGGATAAAGACACCGAATGGATTGCCACCACCGGCTATTGGACCCGAGTGCTATCAATGACAGACGCGAGACCCAGCGAGACTGTGCTCATCGAAAAATCTCGAATGGGATGCGTCAATACGCCGCAATACTTCGATTATGCGACGGGAATCTTGAAAATGGTGAAAACACTCTGCTTTTTCGCTATCAAAAAAGCAGACAATTTTTCTTATTTTTCTGCGTCCCATGTATACACGTGACAAAATTCCTTGTTTTCTTTACAGGGGAGATTCTTCAGCAAAATACAGGTCGGCGACCGATTCGAAACATTCACCGAGATAGACGGAAAAGTGAGACCTGCGAATGACGCATCCGAGATATTTTTGTCCGAGGAACGAATTCGTCTCAGTTTGGAGAGCATCGAACCCGCGCAAGACGCACTCCCGTCTGTATTTCAAGGCGAATTGATTGACCTGAACATCAACAATGACGTACCGAACAACTTCGTCGATTGAAAAGCTATATATATGAAAGTCGTGTGCCGTGTGTTATCTACGCGACCGATACGCAAACATCTCGTAAACAAACTGTAGAACTTAGGTATCAGATACCTAAGGTATAATCAAATAGAGTGGAACTAGCAACAATTATAATAAACAAAGCATTTCGTAAAACTACCGCTTTCTTCCTCACGTTTCTAGCACATTTATCCAATTTATTCAGTTAACATATAAGAAAAGTCCTAATTCCAAGACGCCACAAATCTTCAAAAAATATATAAAACTTACTCTTGCATTATTTTTATAATGCTAAACCAAATGTAAATCTTGTCTAGTTTCTCGTTGTTTAAACATCGCGGGTTATTTTCACTTGCATTATTCATTGCTAGATGGTAACAGCTGTTACAAAAAGAAGAAAAGGCGTTATCTGACGAAATCGAAGAACAATATTGAAATAATATTACTTACATTTTTAAGTAAAACAGAGTGTGAAAATATACAAAATTCGTTTATAAGTATGTAATAAATTGACTAAGTTAAACATCACACTCTAAAATCATATTTGTAATAAACAATTTTAATAATAATTGATTTTTTTTTTATCTTATACTTGTCATCATGTAATAATTCAATTTACGTACGAAATATGTATCTTCATACTTTTCTTTAGAATTAAAAAAAAAATTAAAACTTCGATTTTTCTCAATTATTTACCAAAATAATTTTGTCGACAGCATGTTGTTAATAAAATGCAAATGTTTATCATGTACTGTTTAAATATAAACAATTTTAGTTAATTTGTCAGAAAATTGTTTCAAAAACAATAATGCTATATTTTCTTTCTACACACGGTCATTCAGTATTCGAAGAATGTATTTCATTAAATTACTTAATAAGATCCGTTAATGTATAATGTAGGTAATTGCTATAAAAGCAGTACAAGATCTTAAAACCTAAACGATTTCGTGACAGGATGAGAGTGTATCTCTTCAACCGTTCATATATTTTTGTTCTTAGGTAAGTTTGCTATTACAAATTTATATATACATATCTTCTGTTATATACGTATCTTTTATTTATACGTATCTTCTTGCTTTAAAATCTATAAAATACATTTTACTGTAATTTTGTATTTTATTATATATTTTAGATTAAAAGTTTTTAAAATTATATATATTTTATCTTTTTAAAATATGTCTCTTTATGTACACAAAATTTCAATACAAAATATTTTCTGTATATTCTTTTTCTCTATTTTAAACAATTTATTTTTATATACATAGTATATTTTTCTCTCTATATATACTTTATAGAGACAAATGTTAGCAACGCCAGCGTTGCTTTGCATAAATTAGCAGCTACATGGAAATCCTGATCTGTTATCTTGATGTTACTTTAAATAGCTGTCTACATTCTTGTCGAGAATGGTATGTGGAAATATGGGCCTGAGTACATATCAGTGTTAACATGTTACAAAGGAAGATTGCTACTGTGCATTCATTACAGCATATTTAAATTTGACATTTTTTTTCGATTTGTTCTGTGTCTCGAAGAGACCTTACAGTTACGAGCATTAAATAAAAAATGTTTCCTAAATTATTAAATATGAAAAAACCTTTTAAAAAGATTAAGCCTCTTAACTTTTTGAGAGAAATCTGAGAACTATTCTAATTGTGTGAAAAATAGAAGAATGTCTTTTTATCAGTAAAAGAAAGAAAATAGCTCTAAGCTGCCACTTGCGATAAGTCACTAACGTTACACGTGACGTGATAGCGAGGTCAACAACTTTTTGAATAAACTAAAGAACATCAGCAACGTTCTCTTCGAGCTTCATTACAACGAGAAAGACATCGAGAAGGTGTCGTCTCCTAATCGTTATAGGCATGTGTGATCTCTTGAGACTGATAGTGACCAAAATTTTAGAACTAGAGAGTTGAAACGATATGAGTTCAAGGCTACATTTATGCCTATCGTCGGCAAATGCAACGTCAAATTTAACGTCATCGTTAGGCATATATTAATTTTCAGCAACTATCTTAAAAAGTATCGGATGTGTCGTACCGCTGTCGTATAAACTGAATATTAATGAAGAAATCAACATCGTGAAAATTCCAGATCTTGATAATTGATAGTTCTTACTCCAACTACTATCGCAACAACTATTACATTCGATAACTTGTATGTAATCTTAGAAGTTTTTCGACCTGCATAGGAAAAAGTGCTCATAATTGATGAACACTTTTATTAATGACTTCTGGCAAAAAGAACAATGCAGATGACAATATAAGAAGTATTTCTACATAGCAGTAATAAAAGTATCGTTATAAAGCGTGTCATAAATACTATAAAATTAACACTCTTTGTCTCTCTCTTCTCTTCTTTCTTCTCTCTATATGTTATAAACAATGCCTTATAACATGTACGAAACAAGAAAAACGTTACAGAACAATTTTACAGATGCAAGCCGAAAACGAAATTTAACTTTCGTCGACAGCATGTTGTGGTGTGTGCAAAGTTGTGTAGCGTTGTCTTTAGAAAATAATTTCAATCCGACACAGAACGTCGGTTTCAAAAACAACAGTACTATATTTTCTTCTACGCGGTCGTTTAGTACTTATAGCGATATTTCATGAATTACTTAATAGGATGGTTCTATAGTATAGTGTATAAAAGCTATATAAGCCGTTTAAGGTTTCAATCTAAACGATTTGGCGACACGGTGAGGGCAACATGTATCTTCAAACGTTCATACCGCTGTTTTTAGGTAAGTTTGATGTTAGACGTTTATACATGTATCTTTATATATCTTTACAATCTGTAAAAAAAGTTTTACTTATAATCTTGTGTTTGACTGCATATTTTTAATATCATTCATTTTATATAAGATAAATAATCACAGAACAAGACCAGAGCATTGCTGTGTATCGATTAGTAGCATATATAAAATCCTGATCTGTTTTTCCTGACATCACTTTTAATAACTTCTGATATTTTTTTTAACAGCTGTTCACATTCCTGTCGAGAATGGCGTGTGGGAATATGGGCCCGAGTACGTATTCAGCGTTAACATGTACATGGGAAGGCCGCTATTGTGCGTCGATTGTTGCATATTTGGCACAAGAATCTTCTTCCGCTTGTTCTGCCTTCCCAAGATGACCGACAGTTCAAGATTTTGGTAAATATTCTCTGAATCTTAAATTTTATTTCTCTCAGAATTGGTTTACGTTTTTTTTCTCAGAAGAAAAATCTTGAAACTTCTCAAACGAAGAGTAAAAAAGCGAAAATAGAAAAATATCTGAATTATATACAAAGAGGTTTAAATGCAAATTTTTTAGAATTTTTATGTATATATAAATATTCAAAAATACTGAGATTTCTCTTGTTTTTAAAAAATTTCGAAATTCTGAATAAATTTTCGTTTTGTTTTAGAATATTTATTAAAGTAAAAAACGTACAAATTTTCGAGAGAAATCTGAGAACTATTCTAATTTGTATAAAAAAAACTTTAAGAATTTTTGTCGCCAGGGGAAGAAAGACAGCTCTAAGCTGCCGTCTAAGATATGTTAACGGCTTCATACTTAGCATGAATGACGAGGACAACAAAATCCTACATAGGCAAAAGAACATCAGCGATGCGCCCTTCGAGCTGCATTATAACGAGAAGGGCATCGAGAAGATAATCGTCTCTCAAACAACGAGCATGTACGATCTCAATATTCTGAGAGTGGTAGTGGCCGAGCAGCTGCATCCCGGCGCGACTTTCAAGGATCATGATATAAAGATGTCGAAACAATACAAGTTCGAAGATACGTCTGTGTCTACTGTCGGCAGGTGTAACGTCAACTTCGACATTAGACGTCGAATTGTCACGAACGAAAGTTTGAGCAGTTATCACAACTTCCGGCTGATACCTCTGTCGCCAAAGCTGCGTATTAATTCCGACGAGATAATAGTCATTAAGAAAACTCCAGATCTTGACAATTGTAGTTGCTACGCCGAATCTTACTACGGCAAATACAAGTACAACAAATATTCGGTCAAGGTCGACAACGACTATTTGCGACAACTACCACACTTGGTAATTTTGTTGCGACAAATTCCCGTTTATTTTTAATGAAAAGATAAATTAAACAAATGTTCAAACAAATTTCTACTGATTACAAACAATTTTTTAAATTCTATATATTCTAAAGTCGTAAAAATTTCAAGATTATTGTTATAAAATTAAACTAATTGATTCTGAGGCAAAATAATATAGTCGCTTAATGATATTCATTTAAAGAATTAAACTGTTGAAGAATATTCTTAATTTACACACGTCGTTTTTCAGGAAAAAACTATCAGCACCATGCAAATCGAGAAGAAAAATTTCGTTTCGAGCACGGTGAAAGAAGGAAAATTGTTCTCAAATGAGAGTATAATAACTATCACAGATGTGATCTTGGAAGATATTCGACCCGCACAGAAGGAAGCGCCCACAATAACGAAACCTGGCGAAACAACAATACAAGCTAATGACGATATAAGAAGCATTTCTACGTAACAGCAATATTATTATGTAACATTGTTATTTATGATGTCATGAATATTATAAGTTAATTCTTTCTCTCCTCTTTCCTTTTATATATATATATATATATATATATCCTATAATTTATATATAATCGTGCAACACGTGCGTTACAAACTTACAGAATGAGGTTTTACAGATGTAAGCCAAAATCAAAATTGAAATTTTTGTCACCAACATGTCGCGATAAAAATTTTTGTAACGCATTCTTGAGAAAATACGCGATTTTAGACGGCAACGAGTCAGAGGTTTCAAAAACAATGGTGCTATATTTCCTTCTACGCGGTCGTTTAGTACTTATAGCATATTTCATAAATTACTTAATAGGATCGTTCTATAGTATAGTGTATGAAAGCTATAAAAGCAGTTTAAGGTTTCAATCTAAACGATTTGGCGACACAGTGAGAGCGACATGTATCTTCAAACGTTCATACCGCTGTTTTTAGGTAAGTTTTTAAACAGCTTTTAGTTATTTTACTTATTTCTGTTTTTCTTATACATATGGATATCTATGTATTTGTCTACGTATATAATTTATAAATAATCACGACGCCACCAGCATTTCTTTCTAGATTAGCAGTTACGTGAAAATCTTATGTGATGTTGTGTTGATATATTAATTAACAATACTTTTATTAGCTGTCCATATTCCGGTCGAAAATGGAATGTGGGAATATTGGGAGTATGGACTCGAGTATATTTTCAACGTTAACGTGTACGTGGAAAAACCGCTAAACTATGACAATAATCATCTCTCTTTCTGGCATAGCAGTAATGTCACTTATCGATTGTTCTGCACTCCGAAAAGTTCAAGACCCTGGTAATGAAATAATTCTCAAATTTTATTTTAGTTTTCAGAATTTTCTAAATAAAATTTTGTAAATAAAATATATAACGATGTTTTAATACGAATTGTAATACAGTTCTCAAAAATTCTTAGAAAAATACATCTGAAGAAATATCTATGTGTATAAGTTTTCAGAATGGTTTTATATCTATAAATACTGAATTATACTGAAAGTCCTCTTTTACTTTTGAAAAAATTCTGAAAACTTCCTTTCATGTTCCTTAACTTTTAGTTTAGCATAAAAAAAATTCAAATTAATTTGTTGCGTTTAGGGAAAGAAAGACAATTCTAAGCTGCCGCCTGCGAAATGTGCACAACAGCTGCACATCTGGCAAAAACAATGACATGCCTTTTGAGCTACTTTATAACAAAATGGGGATCGAGAAGATGATACTTCCCGAGTCAACGGGACGGTTCGATCTCCACGTCTTGAAACTGGTAGCCGAACAGTTGGATCCTGCTACAACTTTCAAGGATGTCAAGCATGTTTCAAGACCGTCGAATCAATATAAATCCGATGTTGCACACAAGACTATCGTCGGTGGATGCAACATCAACTTTGACATTAAACGTCAAAAGTTGCAAGATGAACGTTTGAGCGGGCAACACAGCTTCCGGATGGTACCGCTATTGCAAGAGCTGCATATCAATTCTAATAAAGAAAAAATCATCGTCAATAAGACTAAAGTTTCTACCACGTGCAACATAAGAACAAGCCGTTTTTTCTCCAGTTTTCTGCATAAAGGACAAGACTGCCGGGAAATAACACTATATCTGGTAATTCTGTCATGATAAAAATTCTTGTTCATTTTTAATAACGCTCTATGCAAGTTTGTTTCTAAAATTTCTTGAAGTTATTCTTAAATTATACACACCCACACAGAACAATAAGTCAGAGAAACCTCATTAGACGTTCATTAGATATCGCACGAAGCTGTGGACAACATCTAATGAGATTTTCTTGTTTTGTGTGGGTATGTATATATACGTCACTCTGTTCAGGACAAAATGACCAGCCTCATGCAAATCGAGAAGAATAGTTTTGTATCAAGTACGAAGAGGGAAGGAAGAATAACGAATACTAAGATATCGGAAATCGTGAAAGTAATCTTGGAAGACATTCGACCTGTTGGAGAACCGGTCACAATTGTACAACCCAAAGAAACAACAATTAATACAGTCAACTGAGAAAAAAAGTTCATTTAGAATCGTATAAAATCATATAATCGTAAAGTTTAGTTAAGTAAATTTATTTATGTGATAATATATGTATATATATATTATTATTATTATTTATGTCATAATATGTATGGTAAATAAAAGTGAGGGAGAAAATATAAACGAGTGCGTTCTAAATATTATTTTCTATTAACAATAAAGAAATGGCATTGCAGAGGACACACAAACACATAGTGAAGTTTTTTTTTTTTATTTAAATTACGCGTACATTAAATTATAGCTAGAATGATGGACGCGTGTTCACGTACACACACAATTATGAAAATGCGCGTGTATGTGTGTGTGTGCGCGTGTGCATATATCTATATATGAAATGTACGTATACAATGATCGTCGTAAAACTCAGAGAGTTATTTAATGATTGTGGTAAACTTAGCTCTAATTGCAGATGGCCTTCGAGAATTTTGGAAATCGCGCGATCAAATACATATAAACCAACGCGAACGTTTTCATTGTCGGCATCGAATTTTTTCAATCTCTTCAGCTCTTGTTCTATTTTTCCCGAATGATCGTTTTTCGTGTCTGTATTTCACAAAAACATGCGTTGTGGTCACGCATTTATCTTATTTCTCACGCAATAATAAATGCAATAACGCAGCACAATTAAAAAACAACAAAATTCCGATTATCTAAGACAACGAAATCCCGACACAGGCAGAATAAATTTTGTGAAGAAGTAATAGAGATGTACATATCTATATATATATATACAAATCGATAACACGCATTGCACTTCGTCACATTCATTGCGGATCGTTTTCCCGTACTTTTAAATGTAACTAATCAGCGCGTCTGCCGTCAAATCAACCAATGATCCATCTTAATTCACGTCAATGACAATCTCACACAATTACAAGAAATTTCTCACGATTATTTTCTAATATCCATCCGCTTGCGGCACAATTTCTAAAATTCACCATGTAAAATTTCAATTGCATGCAATATACCAATGGACGTTGCGCTCTCTATAAAGTATTTCCTAAAAAAAGAGCGCTTTGTATATTTATCTACCAACCGAGAGCATTTGTTTGGTCGTAGAGAAAAGATACGAAAGAAACGTTTTCTTCTGTCGTTTGTTTTCTTGAAACAAACGATTCTCCGATTTAACATGCTCTAAGCGCGCAAAGCGCGTCGTGACAACACGCACAAGATCGAGAAAAACTTGCATTTTTTTTTTGCAAGTATAAATGTGTTGTTGTTGGTAGATACGTAAGTACGTTTTCTCTCCGTTCAAGTCGAATATAAATATCTTGCAAATATCGAATCACGTGTCACATCTCGTATTTGTAAATGGCACGATTATAATAAATTTTTTTTGTGCGTCAACGTTAATTACATCGTTAACCGTCCGTTAACCGTCCATTTGCAGCACACATACGATTTGTCATCGACTGACACATATTTTTTTGGAATACACAATATTTTGAATATATTTTACTGACATAGAGAAGCTATTATCGCGCTTTAATTGGTGATGAGCAGTTTCTCAACGGTGAAATATATCCAAGGCCGTCTCTTTCAGAAATAGTTTCACGATTAGAGCCAGGCAATATGTAAAAAAAAAAAAAAATAAAAAACTTCATCGATATCTCGCGGAAATATGCGTATATAAATAGAAATACAAGATATGCGACTGTTATATGTGATCAACATATATAAATAATGTTACATATAAAATCCATTCATGCGACGTTAATACGAAAACATACCGAGCCGATAAGCTTTAGACCGTTAGATGATGATGATCTCTCCTCTGAACACTGCGAATCGCCGATAGAAAAACGCGTAAACAACAAAGTTTAAATAGATCACAAATCTCTTATATCTATACACTATGAAATACATACGTATACTTCGTGTTAAGTATGCGATTTATTACGCGACTGTACCGTAATGATAAATTTGAGTTGAGAGTGTCAAAAAACTATCTACCTACGCGTCAGACAAGACGAACCATCTGCACGAAATGTATACAAAATGTTGCAAAAGTCTTTTTTCTTGAGTTTTGTTTTTAGACGAGCGAGAAATGGATCTTCCTTTTTCTTACGAGAGAAAAATCGCAACGTTTAATATTCAAGACGTTCCGGAAGCGCATATTTTGTTGTGCTAAATAAATCTATAAAATTGTAACTTTTCTCGAAAAATTTCCAGTTAGGATCTCGAACACTCTGTATTTTTTTTTTTTTTTTTTAATTACTGCTTCGATGATGCGCGTTTCTAGCGTGTTCCCTATCTGCTCGCTTCGGTATAAAATCGATTTATACAAATCTGACGTGGTACGACAAGTAGTAGCGTGAAAAAACGAGTGATATGATTGCCAAAACCAACGGAGAAGGAGAATCCTATCGCGCACGATGATAAATCAGTACACTCGTGAGCATATAACAGAAAAATATTCAGAGCCGAATAGCGCCTGGTGGTTATAACAATTGCTGAATACGTTTTCTTTACAATATTCCGACACGATAAGTCATTTTCGAATGCTTTTGATGGAAAGTCTGCCACTTTTTTTTTTTTTTAAATATATAGTTTTACTCATTTAAAAATTTATGTTTACAAAGTAATAATAGCGCTATACGGACATGTATATCCTAGTCAAATCGTATCTAAGCTTTAATACAATAAACGACGTCCAGCATAACAAACTCATTATATTGACTATCACGTAAAACGGCAAGGTGTAAAGTCGCGCATGAGTCTGATCGATAACATTCCAATCAAACAGAGTTACACCTTTTATCTTTTTGCATCATAATTCAAATTCGAACATTTCAACAAATCGGTGCTCTATCGTGGAAACGCATATATAAATTGTAAATGCAAAACTGAAGCATACAAACGGGAACCAAACGGGATCTCTCTCGAGATTTCCTCAAGGATTTCCCCTTCTCGTCTCGTGGATTCTTTTAACGCCTCTCTTAATAGTAGAACTCTCTTCAAGAACAAGCTAACCTAGCCTACGTATATACAAGTATTACGCTCGTGGAAGAGGCGCGTGGTGGTGGCCCGATCGAAAGTTCTTTGTGTACAAAAGATAGACGGCACGTAGGTGAGACGTTGCGCGACGACGATGGACGAGGCGCCGGCATTATTGGCCGTTGTTCATGTTGTTCACGTTGTTCACGTTGTTCACGTTGTTCTGCTGATTCTTCACCGAGTCCATGTTTGGGATGTAGTCCATCGCCATCAGGCAGGCGAACACCGTCATCACCATCTTCGGCTTTACCTCGGTGATGTCCTCCGGTAGCGCGTAAACGCGCGCGCCGCACTTCCGCGCCAGGGATATCGCGTACTTGGCGTTGTCCAGGCTTTCCTGCGCAACGAAAACGGGCGGTAGTCGTCGATTAGTTACGCCAAGTCACGAGGCGTCAAGAGGAATCGATCCGGCTAATCTACGCAGCGTTCCCAAGAAATTGATCTTCTTAGATTTCCGCGAACGATAAAAATGTTCGATAGAAATTTGTCTGAACGTTAATTAGATGCGGGCTAACGCCTGCAGATACGGAGATCGATATCTAACGACCGGAGGAAATAATTTGCGAGTGCGTGTGATCTGGATACGCTGGATAATCAATAAGGACAAGTACTAACTGATATACTGTGCACATAGTTCGGTTCGCTTGGAAACGTTTATGCAACTGCAGATTGTTATCGTTTGAAATAGACAATTTATATGGCTTTCACCGGGCTTTACTGATAATTATATCCTATTCTGTTGAAAGAGAAATAGAAATCTGTCAAATAAACTTCTTGATTAATTGTTTAATCACGAAAGAATCTTCGAAACTCTGTGATATTTTTTTCATTTATCGTGTATTAACAATATCTAATTAAGTTTCAAACGAACTTAAAACCTCGGTAATATTTAATTCGATAACAGAAAACTTGAAGTTTATACAACGCCAACGCTATGGAAGCGCAACACGAATGGCGTAACGCGATCGATCATCTATGGAAATAGTAGTTCACAATAGATCGAATTAACCTTGACATTCAGCAACCGACTCTAGAATACACCGAGAAGCTTCGTTAAAGTGACAAAGGGGAATTCTTACCTCTTCTGTGCCGCCTTCCTTCACAAGATCGTAGTTCACCGAACCGGGCTTGATCGCATCAATGAGATCGAGAACGACCTTGCCGTCTGATATCGCGTAATCTTGGAATCCCTTGATGCTGCTCGTCTTTCCAGCCGCCTGGATTTTCGAGTTCACCCACTGAACAATCTCTTTTTCCACGACAGTGCTTCCTTGAGTGCCAGCCAGAGACGTTAGGATCGACAGCGTGTACGATCTCATCAGTTGCCATATCAGCGCCAACGTCAACGTCGCGTTTCCGTCGTTAATGTCTTGTCCGGCGATGCCTACAAGCGAGAAGTTCATCTGCTTGCCCAGCTCGACGGCGTAATTGCAGTTCTCCAACTTCTCCATGAATTTGCGGAGTTTCGTGAATTTCTTGTGCACTTTGTTCCAATTTACGGTGCCTGGTTTAATGATGTCATACAGTTGGAAGATCACCAGACCGTCCGCTAGATCCGAGTAGAGCCAGTTGACGTGCGGCATCACGCCCATCGAATTCATCCAATTTCTGTAAGTTTTTTCTTCCCGCGTCTCCTCCAGCGACTCTAGACCCTCGATGTTGCTCTCCGGTTTGTCTAATCCGGGATAATTGTTGAACATATTGGCAACAAAGGCCAAATTGAGCTTGTAGATACCATTCACAACGTCGTTAGGCGTTACAAAGCTACGGCAACCCAATTTCGCGGCTTGCTGAAGCATGATCTCCGCTCTGGACATGTGATTCGGTTCCATCAGAGCTTCAAGAGTGACACCGGTCGAGTTGGGCGCGATTTGCTTGATAAGATAAGAGTAGATCTCAGAGTCCGTGATGTCGGATTGGAAGTTGTTGCACCGTCTGGCAATGCCGGCGTTTTCCAAATGATGATTCACCCATCTGAGAAGTATAGCTTCCGGAGACAGCTTCAGCAGATCTTCGATTCGCTCGCCATCTTGCAAAAGCGTGGCCAAGCCGGGGCAATTCTCCAGGGTGATCTGGTTGAACAGACCGATTCGAATAATCTGCCATAGCAGACCCAACACCAAATGCGGCGAGCCTTTCGTGAGATCGTGGGCGTCAATGTTTACGATATTGCAACCAATAGCCTGAGCCGAGGACAGAGCCAGTGTCAAGTTCTCGTGCTTTTTATACAGCGTCAGGTTCTTTTTGTTGATCGTTCGCTCGTCGATGGTGTCCGGGCAAGAGTGGTTGATTATTTTACTAAACAAAGCGAAATAAAAAAATTCTTCGATGATTTTAATAAAGTAAATAATAAATTAATTGTTTTCAATTTTTTGTAATTTAATTCACATATTAAAAAAAATTAAAATTTTTAATTTCGCGCGTATTCAAAAATATATTTATATTTTCTATTCTAAGCAATTTTTTTAATTTGAATGTTATAGAAAATGAATTAATGAACAAATGTGGCTCACAAATTTCTCTTTTACATTAAAAAAAATAGAATTAAAACATCTGATATGTACCAAAGCAGTATCCCGTCTTTGACCTTGTCATAAAGTGTCTTCCCCTCGGCATCAATGGGTAGCAGATGCTTCAGATCGGGATCGTGCGACAGGTTGGTGTTGATCCAGTCGCTAAAGGCCAATTGCTCCTCGAGTCTGACGGAATGCGTGGTGCCTTCGCTGGACGCCTCGGAGATTCCGCCTAAAGTCTCGAGATTCTCTTTCTTCGAGACCACCTGCTTAAATGTGGACCCCAATTCGTTCGCCTTCAGCTCCTTGCAGAGCTTCTCGAATTCCTCGAACGAGAGCCGACCTTTGTGCTCCAGCCGCTGCTTGTCGTCGTATTCCTCCATCATCTGGCGCACCTTGTATCCGGGCATCTTGAAGCCGCAAACGTCCAGCGCATTTCGCAGCTCGGTGACGTTGATGAAGATTGTACACGCTATATGTAACAATGTTTTTCCGCAATACAGAGAATTCTCTTTTGACACTCGATTACGAATGATTGATGAAAGATATAAACGGTCTCTCTATTCTATGCTAATTTTTCGTTTGACTGGTGTTGAGCAACATATCGTAAATAACAACGTCAAATAAATCAAGCTTGCAACACACATCATCCCCGGTAACATTTTGCAACAGTCAGTCAGCATTTCCGCAATGCGGTTTCCGTTGTGCGGAAGGAGATGCGTCTATTAAAGAAGGTGGATTGCGTAGTACATATGCGCGGATAATAAAATACAATTAATTTAATGATCAAGACCCGCGTAACGAGCGTTAACAAGTTTCGTAAGACAAGACGCGATAATGGAAGGATAACCGCGGAATCGAACGGATGTGAGAATCCTTTTTTGCGGCGCGTATATAAAGTTTACAATGTGAGATAACGTAAAATCCACAGTGTGCGGGCGCCGTAATTATTACTTTTACTCATAAAGTAGGAAAAAGATGTAAACTTTTGACTTGTTTTTAATTGTAACTATTTAATGTGGTATTAAGTAAATTAAAGAACAAAAATACAAAATACAGAGCAATAAGAAAATATTTAAAAATACGATAAGAAAATATTAAAAAATATATTAACTACTATAAAACACACTTGTGTGTGTGTGTGTGTGAGAGAGAGAGAAATTACAATATAATACAAATTTTCAACTTGCGGATTCAAAACGCAAAAGTTACACGTAATATAAATGTATGACGTAAATGTAGATCGTAACGATTGTTCTAATTAACTTCCGCATGAAAAGAGAGCTCCGTGAAAGAAAATGCGCGTTACATAAGAAACGCGCACTCACGCACGCGATTTGAAGTCCCGGCGACGGGACTTTGCGCGCGACAGAAATCCAGGTCGCGAAAAATTCCGCTACGAAAGATCCGCGAGTTTATATTTCCTCCAGGCATCCGTCGCTATTTTCGCGGCGCAGAACAATGGGCCGTACGGTAACGAGCGACGGAAACGGGTCGTGTGTGAGCAATTTCTTGGAATACTCGCATCGGGGTTAATCGGCGGTTTCTTATGCCCATTCTTGAGCAACGCTACCGAGAGCAGTTTTACGTGTGCGCGTGTCGCCCGTTAATTAACATTTCATTCTCGCCGATGAATCAAATAATCGCGCATACCCGTCCTCAATGACGTCCTCGAAAGAGGCCTGGCTGCGAGAAACTCGCGATTTACGAAATCACTTGCGCGTCGTGAATCAGTCTCCGCGTTTATATTCGCGCGTATTACGCAAATTCGCCAGTTATTAGATGTTCAACTTGATTGCAAACGAACGACTTTGCATGACTACGACGGAGTCGCGGAGAGCTCATATGTTCGTGAAAAAAGGACAATTCGCATTTTCTTTAATCACGAGATTAACGAGAAGAGAGATTGGATTAGAAAAAGCGCACTTTTGCACCGGAAAAAGATTGCAAAATATTCAGGTGCACAAAAGATATAGAAGCTGGAGCGCACTCACTAACTCGAATAGCTGTCGGAAATCTTTAAGATACTCCTCCACCGCGTCCCATCGTCGCATCTTACTGATTTCCATGATGGAAAAAAAAGGTGAAAACGTTTCGTGCTGTGTATGGGAAAAACGGAGTTAGATCCGCGTGACAGTCTGGAAAGTACTGAAGCTCGGTGTCGGTGATCTTATCGGTGGTCTTATCGACCGCACGATAAAAACGGAAAATAGGTGAAAAATCAAATATCCGCATCGATCACGTGCACAATGCAGAAAACAGATATAAAGAAAGTATTATCGCAATTAATGAAATTCATAAGTATAAAATAAAATTGATTCATACGGCAGATATACGAAAGAGTAGGAGATTCACAGATCGCGTAGATACGTGTGTCTACATTAAATATGCCTATTTTTATGCTTGAATTTGAAATGATTTTCATTTGTATAATTAAAAGACTTGAAAAAAATTGCTTAGATGAACTGCAATTGATACTTGAAGTGCGTGTATTCTCAACTTTCGAAAGAAGTTTACATTGTAATGTGTATCGCTATTAATTTATTAATTTATTAATTAATTTATTAATTTATTAATTTTTTTTTAATTATTATTTGTTCTATATTATTTTTACACACATTAATTTGTAGATATCAAAAACGATCAGAAAAAAAGAAATGATCGAAACATATTATATGTCTAAATAGATATGTACAATATATACATATATAAAAACAAAGTTTTATTATTATATGTCCATTAAGATAAATTTACTAAGCTTAGCAAATGTTTTTTTGCTGATTGTCTAGTAACTAATCTTGTTGCTATTCTAACAAACTTTTTTTTCCGTATAATTAATTTGATATTTCTTGATTTTGCACGCCTACACACAGTTACGCTATTTTTTATTTGGTTTTATTACATGTTTTAACAATTTCTTATTAATTTTAATTGTGTTCCGTAAAAATCTTGAGAACTGATAAAGACAAGCTCTCGTAATAAAGTCGCAACTTAATTTCCATAGTTTCCGACGTAACCAGATTAAACGTCATCGCTTGCGCAAAGACGGTAAGCTTCTTTTGAGGCGATTCACGGTCTTCGTTTAGGCATCTGGTAAACTCGTTCTCTTAAAACAAAAAGACTCGTAATCCGACTTAATATGAATCCGTTCGTCTCATCGCGGAATGCAAAATTTTGCGGTAATAAAGATAAGATATAAAAAGGCGCACACGTATATGTTACAACTGCTTTTATTAAATGAGTGATAACTATGCCAATTATATTTCAAGGTCGAATGCAAATCAGATATCGTTATCTGATTTCCATGTCTCTCTGCTTATCAAACACTGAAACCGCGAAATACAAAACGCAACATTTTTTCCGCATCACTTTGTAACGTAATTTACGTACGTTTATTTATTTATTTATTTATTCTATTCGGTGTAATAAAAATTCAAAGAAATATAAGCTATAAAAAATTTCGTTTATGTCAACATATACTAGCTGCGCTTTTCATTTTTCCAAAGTAAAATCTTTCGTTGCCGAGATTACCTACGCGCGCGCTAGACAGTTCTTTGAAGTTCTTCCGTATGCATAACGAACGTGTCGTAAATTCGCAAGCAAAGTACTCGTTGAAGGTAGGTAAAGGGAGTAAGAGTCCAATAACTCGAACGTTTACTCCTCGACGACGGGGCGGATTTAATATGTTTTTCCTCGTGAAAACGTATGGTTTCTGTCGTCGCGATAAAATCGACCCGTGGCAATTTACAAACACATCAGCGGAGAACCGGCGGCGGCGTGGCGGCGGCGTCTTCCGCGCGCGATGGAATCCGGAAAGCGAAATAGGCGGGAATCAATTGAGCGCGAATGCGCGCCCGTTTCGCTCCAAGTAATTCTCGGTTCCTTTTTTTTTTTTTTTTCTCGATCAATGTGAATAATGTCGGATCACGGCGACGAGAAGTGGTTCAACTAGACGCGCTGTTATCACGTCGTATCGCGTATATATGCAGATATCGTAATTATATTAACCTACTGGAATTAATTGCTTCTTTTGAACCTTCCGCTCTTGTAACGTAATATTTCAAATATTTAATATAATGTTAAGTATTTCTTACAAAAGAGCTTGAAAAAATATAAAAATTGAAAATAGTCAAATTTATTTTACGAGATTAAATCTTTTGATAAAATTACAAAAAAGCGATAGAAGAATCCAGTGTTCTTTGTGCTTTTATATAAACCTAAATCATTGAATGGAGAGTCAAACACATTTCGCTAGTAGATGTGATTTCACTAACACTAAATGCGAAACTACGTGTGATAACATGTCTCCTGCTTTTTCCGGCAATCCACGCATACTATTCTTCTTCAGGCACGCGCGTGTGCACTTCCAGGCAGCTGGCTTTAGTGCATTTACAAAGAACACGCACCTGCCGTTGCCGGCGACATCAAGGTGAAGAAGCTTTGGCCATGTTCGTGCAATAGCTGCGCAGTCTCGTAATGAATGAGGCAATGTCTCTAATTGTCTCTCGACAAAGGCAAACACGGGACATTGACGTAATTCTTGTCCCGGACGCGCTAATACCTTATACAACTGATATGATATGACGTGATTAAAAAAAAAAAACCAATCGGATGAGAAAATGAATGAAATTCAAAAGAAATTGATGCGAGCTCGCTGCCGAGTTGGTTTCGAAGTTACATTCGATAGAGAAACAGCTAATTTAGGAAGCTCGCTTATCGTATCCTGCTTGTCGAAAAATAACCGCAGATAACGTGCACGAGGGAAACACGTGCCATCCTACGGCATGGATGTATCTGTCTGGAATGGTTTCGTCGGAATTTTGTATTTTTCAAAGCAGAAATACATGTTGGCTTACATAAAACACACTTTACATATTTGTGTGTGTGTTTGTTTAAACTCATTTGAATTATTATAGCAATTTCACGGTTGGCCGAGCGAACGTTACAAACCGATTTACATTCGATTATACTCGATTATATGAATATTTTTATTCTCTTCTCTAAATGTTCTTCTTTCTTTCTCTCTTTCTCTCTCTCTCTCTCTCTCTACGTAATAATTCTCTGCGATATCTGTTTCTACCTGAAATGCGAATATCGTCAAGTAAATTTGCATTCGAAAGTATCAACGCAACACTCATTCCGCTCCATCGAGAACCGTTCACCAGAGTCGATCTCATACAACAATTTCCTCATTTTCTTCGTCCGATTGAACGCGCACAGATTAGTTCCGGATTAGCTGTTATATTCAGATTCCCGCACAATCCCGTCCCGTGTAACACAATTCCATTGATGAAGCCTTCGCGCGCGGCGGATTTTTTTTTCCGAGTTCTCGTATTGTTCGATTGGCGGATTATAGGACACCCTGTAGAAACCGAGAGCACCGGAGTGTGCGCCGGGGTCAGACTTCTCTTTCTCCCTCGCTTTTATCCTGAGAACTGGTTTCGCCCGGCATCGCGTTGCACACAGCGCACTATGTGTCCCCGCGTCCCCCATCCTTCCGCGGAAATCACGATTGGATTACGCGCGTGGCGAGAAAAAGGGAGAAAACCGGCGAGCGAGATTCGGTCGTCATTGGTGTCGATTTACTACTCGAGTGTACATACAATATGTATAGTGTATATGTTATGGTCAATGCGCGGAACAACGATCAGAGCCGTATAGTGACTTGCGTAGCGTTGATAGACTAATCACGAGATTAGGACCAATGCCCACGTTCATTACGCGACAAACCCCCGGGTAAACCGAGTTGCTATAACACTGGCCTTAATGTGTCATAATGAGCAACGTGTTATCCGGACGACACGCACGGATGCTTCACTGCGCGCAGCTCTCTTTTTCGCACGAGATAAGTGATAAGGAATTTATTGGGACGTAATAAAAGCGAGACAAACAGCGTTTTAGCGAAATAAAATTAATTCAACAAAAGTAAACGAAAGTTGAAGACACAGTGAATTAAATTTTAACAAAGATACATCTGGATATGGAAGAGCTGACCACGGATGTTGGTGTGTGATAAATCTTTACTGAATTCAGTTACAAACTGTTTTTAAGTTCTTTTCAAAACGCAGATAGTATAAAATACAATTGATTTATTATTAGTCGGCCTAATTTTTAATATTTACTTTTTGTCAATAAAAGATACGTTGGAGGATCAAAGATAAACATTTGTGTGAAAGATATTAAGATTTATCGCGTAATTCTGTTCTTTATTTAATATATTTGTTAGCAAACAAAACTTAATTTTTATCGATAATTTTATGCAGTTACTAACTGCTTAATTATTCGATTTTCCGTGAGAAACAGAGAGCCGGCGGTGGCGACCCGTAGAAAACAATGCTGCTGTCCGTAAAGCGATAATTAGATACAACGAAAACCGATGAAATGCGCGTGTGCAGTTCTCACCGCAAATGTGTTTAAAAATGTGCGCCGAACGACCGTGACGAGTAAATGCAAGCCGCGATTACAATCGACTATTCAATTTCTTCGCTTCCCAAGGCAATCGCGCATCGGCCATATCATCTTAAGATTCCTCCTACGTGTGTACATTGAATTCGATAGGGACGTTACTTACATCGTACGAGACAAATCGATAGACGGCAAGATTGAAATCTCCCAAGGTTTCTATTTGCAAAATCTATTCGACTCTTTACTATTGTTTAATTAACATGAAAATACAGATCTGAGACAAAAAATTTTAAGAATTGTTTTATTCATAAGCTCTGAATTCAGAATGTTTAATTATTTCTACTTGTATCTCTTTAAAAAAATCGAAATTGATACAAATTTATTTCACAGTAAACAAAATCGAACGGTAAAAATATGAAAACTATAATAAAATGTGAAAAATTAATTTTTATCAAGAAAAAGTTTTGGTATTAAACGTAAATGACATGTATATAATAACGAGTAAAGGTTTTGCAAAGTCATCGTGTATTACTTCACTTACAAGAAGGCTAAAGAGAGAGAAACTTGAGGTGTGAGTTCTCCCACAGACACACCTCATAGAATTTACATGCGTGGATATATCGTTGACGGAATTCCAAATCATTTCGGTTAGTCATAGTAGGAATATCTACACATGACAGGACGCGATATCTGTTAATCAGTAGATGTTTTTTAAATGATACATCATATGGTCAGTGAAAACGCTATCGTCGCGCATGCTACACTATTCGTAAGCTACATAAGTGTTATCTCGCGCATGAGATGTGATAACGCACGATTAGATGTCATTATAATTTAATACATTCTTCAAGGTTAATGATTAGTTTTCTTACCGTAAACAATTACAACATTTTCCAATTGCCTTTTCGAAAAATATAACGCGAAAAGTTTTAAATTAAAATAACGTCAATCTGGCATTAGTTTTGTCAGTATTTAATAATCAATAATTTTCTTAATATAGTCGCAGTGTCAAAATACATAAATCTTGCATAATTACACATTTCTCTTTCTCTCTCTCTCTCTCTCTCGCGATACCTGACATTGAAGTGACACGGGTTCTGTGCCCAAGCCATGCAAGTTCATGACATTGGTCTTGATCGCAATACTTTTTCGATAGCATCATCATCGTTCCCGCGATTTCCGATGACTACCCACGCTCGACGACCTCGCCGCAAATTTACGATCACTGCCCTGTTCCCCCCCCCTCCCCTGTATATTCGACCGAGTGTGTACACAATATATGGCACAATAAATTGTCAATGTGTCACACATGCGTGTCCTCCGCGACATATAATTGTATGTAAATTAACGTCGAGATCAAGGTATCAAGCATGAGGAAAAAATGCTGACAAATACATTCTGAAACAAAGCAGCTACTGCATCGATCGTGATCAGATCGAAAATTAAAAGGAGATTAAAAAGAAATATAAATGTTATTTAAAAAGCATCAGGAAAATAATTTTTATATTCTTAAGGAAAACATTATAAAAACGTATTATTAAAAAATTGAAAGTGTTTTATAATCTACTGATAAAAACTACTTGATACAGAAATTAAATGTTCGATTCGCGCAGATTCTTCGAAACAAATCTCAACGCAGACTGTTATCATCCGTATACAATAATAATCGTCTGGCGGGTAATCGCGCGCCGTTTCTGGGACAGGCCGTCCTTTCTTCGAGGTTCCGCAACTTTAATCCGTTGCATGTAATTAAGACGCGCGCGGCAGGGTCGCGACGTGTCGTCGAACGAATAAATTACCAGGCCGCTTCGCGTCGTTGAAAGTCTAAAAAAAAAAAAAAAAAAAAAAACAGTTTGCGCTTTGGTGTCAGCTCAAGTGACGACACGATTGAACGTCGGGAAACGCGTCGCGTAAGACACACTTTCGACAGTCTGTCCTTCGCATTGATTTGCTTGTACGCACAGAGTTTGCTCCCACACACGCGTGGCCATTTGCGCAACAAGCTTATTCACGTGCGAAACTTTTTAAGAGCGCGCGATCTCAATTAACGTATCGTGTAACCGGATTCACGCGCGATGCGTAGGACCGCGGTTTTTTTTACTTCTTCTTGCTTCTTGTTGCCGCGCACGAACATTCCGATTAAGATACACGAGTATCGCGATTGAGAAAAAAAAAATGGGAATACATGCCGAAGAAAAGAAAACGCTACTCACGTCGTCGTCGGAAAGATCCTGCGATACAGCAGCCGGATATAGCGAGCAATAAAACTCGGGAGAGACTCGAGCCGTACAAATTATTGTTTGCAAAAAAAAAAAAAGAAAAGCGGAAACGCGTATTTTGCATTGTTTAACGCGGCGGTTACATTCCTGTAATTATATTCCTGTAAATGAAAAGAGTGGAAAACGGAGGGAAAGTTCATAAAACAATAATTTAACGACAAAGTCGTAAGTGCTCCGTTTAAGTCGAGTTAATAAAAAGCTACGTTGCATTGTTAAATAGAAAGTTATTTGTCCGCCTTAAACGGAATGAACATAGTGAGATTTTATAACGCTTAATCGCACGTCTAGTCAATTACCGTTAGTTATTAAGAAAGGATAAACGATGCGATAGGTATATTTTTTACGGCGGGAAGAACGTGTCGGCGGAATTCTCATAAAATCCTGCCGCGAGGTCTTACTTACACCCATTGTTCTTTGTCTCGTTGAATATTTAGACTTCCGTGTGTGATCACGAGTGTCAATTAGAAGTCTGATTAGACGAATATGTGACGGATTATAATCCGCCATGTGCGATATCTAACGCTTGAAGCAAGAATAATGTAAAATTAACGTTAATCTGTTGCCGATCAAATCGGCAACAGATTAAATCCTTATCGAGAAGATGAAATGTACGTTAAGCAAATTCAAGAGATCCAATTATAATTTTCTAAACTATTATCGGAAGGGGAACATCTCGCGTTCTTATATTACCTACTTGTAATTTAAAATAAACGTACGACAAATTTCGCTGTCTCACAAAATCATATTTTTTTTAAGTTTTTTAATATTTTAAAATAATAATTTTTTTAAAATTAATATTTCCAAATAAAACAATTTGCGGTTAAAAAGGTCCCTTTCTAAATTTATATTTATCATACGGATAATCTTCTCAAATCTCTCGGCGGGAGGAAAACCGACGTCAGCGAGCGTTTTACTTCCGTTTACTTGTACATTCTTTCGTAACAAAATCTTGCTTCGAGACGGAAACCAGATACAGGGACGGGATGCATTGATATCGCAAGTCAGCTGCGACGGCGGCGGTGCAACGGCGCCGAAGCGGCAACCGCAGCGAGAACGCCCTGTAAAAACAAAAAAAAAATCCGAGGATTACCAGGCACATCGCGACGGCACTGCGGTCGACTGTATGTACTCTTGATGTCAACGTAGAGACCGCAGCTTTTACCGATGCACCTGTCATTATCACGCAAGTCGATAACTATCGGACGCTTCTCTAGTTACGCGATCGCGTCCGCGGCGCGTCTTGCTCCGACGCTCGTATTACGCGCGCCGCTTGATTCGATTCGCATATAAACGGAAGCGAAAGAGCCGATCTAGCCGTTATCCGGATTAATCACGGTCGTAAATTGCGCCGCCGAATCGCACGCGGCAAATCGTCAGATCGATCGACGTGCGACAACGCCCGCGCCCACATTCTCTTTTCTCCCGGTAATTGCCCGGTTGTCTGTCATATTACAAAATCATCACATTTTGCACCAAGTGTGTACAGTACATACGCTCCCGCGAAACATTGCGAAGGTTAACGGTTAAGTGCAGGTGCGATGAACGTTCAGATTAGACGTTGAAAGTAACTCTTACAAAGTGCTCGCCGGAGAGCGACTATTAATTATTATTTTTGAGCTCGATTATTCTTTTACAAAAACTTAGAAAATTACATTATTCCAACATTTAATTTCTACGTCGTTTCGCGTAATTCCATTTTCTGGAATACGTAAACGATGACCTGTGATCTCTCTCCGATCATGACTCAGGATCACACGTTCGAATGTCACCGATTTTCTCTCGCGAGTTTTGTTACATGCAATCGCGCGCGTGTGTGTGCGTCTCTCGAAGCGCAATATAATTCGCGCGTACACCATGACTCACGATAAATCACGGACAAAGGTTCTGATGTAGCAATTTTCTTCTCGGTGCGTTATTCATCCGCGCTCATAAACGCGAGAATATTTAATCACTTTTCCGATACCGAAGCGTTCTATATTTAATTAACCGCCGCGCTTAATCACGCACATAGCGACGGAGAAAGAAGATGCAGAGGGATGTGTAATTGTTTTGCCGAAACAAAACAATGTTCCACGCTATTGCGAGCTTTGCCAAGAGCGATTTACCGCCCGTCGAGCCCGTTGGTACCTTTGTCGAGACTCACGCGTGTTCCAACGACAATCTCCGAGAGAGACCTTTTACAGAGGAAAACATCACAAACAAAAATCAAGATTGTTTTTTAATTTTGTCTTTTTTTTAAAAAAAAAAAAAAAAAAAAAAACAACAACCGGCGAACAGAGCAAACGCAGGAAGAAGAAGCAAAAATCGCTCTCTTGGATTTTGTTTCGTGAAGTCAAAAAGCATGTCAAAACGATTTCAGTCATGTTCGTGCACGACACGACTGTGATTGCGTAACAGAGAAAACGGAAGAGGAGAATCGGAGAAGTATAATGTTTAAAACGCACGACCTGTGAGCGAAGTTTGCGCGCGAAAGTCGCGGAAGTGAAAACATTCGAGAACTCACTTCAAATGAATCATCGACTCCAAATATAATGACACCGATGACGTCAAATCAAACTCGTTCGCGAGTTCTACTGACCGAGGTTGACTCACAACTCGCACTCGGACGAGCATTGACAGACCGAGAGTGTTTCTTTTTTTTCCGTAATCGTGTTCTAACTGTTTCCGACGCTGTATCAGTCGCGACTTCCCGAACAGTCATCGCTGGACATCACAGTCGACGGCGCTTTGCGATTATCATAAACAAAGCTGAGCAATTCACAAAATGTTTTATTCACGTCGGTGGTACGAAATCTCCTCCGGAGATCTCGCGTACCATATATGGCGTCGATTTCCGCTCCGCGTTCCTGAGGCAAGAGAGATAAACGACTTATCGATTTTGGGCGATCCAAATATCGATCGATTAAATAAAGTGGGCGCGGATCAGATAATGCACTTCTATAAAAAACATACGTAAGCACTATAATGTATATATTGTGTTATAGTCAATTTAGTAGAAAACTACGATAAAAACGAACATATCATATCACTGTATGTTAAAAATCAAAAGTAAGTATTTATTATTCGTGTTATTTTATACATTGTCAAACTTCTGTACTTAAAAAAATCGAATCCAAAACTATAAAATTGTTCTAATTTTGATAAAAACAGCAAAATAAAAGTAATAAATAAATGTAATAAATAAATATTTATAATAATTCTCTCTGCAAATATCCCAAAGTATATGCTTAACTTTAATTTTATTGCTTTCCGAACAATAAACGATTTGCTGACGCCGTAAATATACTCAACACACATGCTTGCGCGAAATATCTAAGTACGTAAACACGTCGGACGTGTGTCTTGTACTTCATTGATAGTAATGTCGCGCGCGCACGCTTGATGTTGAGCAGCGAATCGAAATTTCGCGAGTTATCAGCCAAGCAACATCCGAGCTGTCGTCCGACGACGACGTGGAATTTAATATTTCGTGCCGTCGTCGTGCGTGCAACACACTCTTTTTTTTTTTTTTCTTACTGCAAACCGGCCTCTGCGCAGAGCGTGGAACGCCGACAGTAGCTTCACTGTTCTTCCACGTGGAATTTAAAGTATTCGCGGTTAGACCGCGACTTCCACTTCTGCGTTGATAATTGGCCGTGAGGAAACGACGAAACCGGCAATAGTTTCAACGACAATGACAACAACGAACGCAGTAATGTATGTAACGACGAACGGATGCGAGCGAATAAATTCCCAGGTCTTAATCAGAGAGAGGGCCTGCCCCATTAAGTTTCTCTCCCTCTCAATCTAATCTCCCGTAGACCGGGGAATTACGTTTCATTGTCTAATACACACACGGCGCGTTATTAATTAAAAATCAAGCGGCGCGATAGACAATTAGCATACCGGCGCGTATTAAATTAACGGGATCATCCGCGCGAAACCGCGCGCGCACAGCAGTCGGAAAAGTGACATGGGAATTTATTTTATTATTTTCCATTTCACCGTTGTTTCTCCTCCTTTCGCGAGTTCTCATTTTCTTCTTTGCGCGCGAGGAGACATGTATATTTATAAAATTCGCAGCATTGTTTTATAAAAAAAGAAAAAAAACGTGGTAATAAGATATCTTTATATTTAAAGTGTCGTGCGCACACACGCATACATACGAGGCGATATTTATATTGCAAACAATTGCAGAAAAAAAAACGCTGCTCTCGCTCCACTTTGCGCGCGTCATTCGCTGCTCTTTTGCTGACGCGAAACAATGATTGAGTTTCAATGACGATGACGACGATGGAGCAAGCGAGCAAAACGCAAAGCCGCGACAGATTGAAATATAGCAATACTTGACAGTGTTGCGCGACCAAATCGGTAACTCGAGCGAACTTATTAGCCGCCATCTAAGTCCCGTAAGAAGATATATCCGCCGCCTGACTCATCAATTCGTGATACCTTATTTACCCATAAGGGATAATCACACTGAACATATATCCCAGCTTCCATTAAAGCGTCACGCAAAGGAAATAAGAAAGAGGAGGAGAGAAACTGTCCACGATTATTTAATGACGTAAATACTTAATTAAGTTTCCACGAAAAATGTGTAAAAACATTTAAAAAACTAAAATTTTATTAAAAACCCCTAACTTATATAAGATTCGTTGCACTTTTCACGTTATTTTATTTTCTTGCGGAGAGACCGTCGGGACAATATTCTTTCCCGGCGGCAATAAATTCGGAGTCTGTCTTGCAAATCTCGTAGGACGAGACTTGCTCGGACGGCCCACTCGAGCGTATATCTTCCGCCGCGTCTCGTGTATTCTCATACATATACGAGATATTCTCACTGCGCGAAAAGGACGGCGATGTTCCAGGTGTACCAGTGAGCAATAACGGGCGTTTTGAATTGAAAACTTGCATTCAGTGGAGAAAAGTGTTCTGCAATTCTCGAAGAAAAATAATTGCGTAATAATAAATAAAAATTCTTTCATAAATTTCTTCTCGTCTTTCTAAGATTGCGGTTTTACGTCTCGCGATTCCTAAAACAAGATCTAAACCAGTTTTCTCGAGAAAGAGAGAGAGAGAGAGAGAAAGAGAAGGGGAACTCCGTGCGCGTATCTGCAGATAAAAACGACTCGTTTCATCGCACTTCATCTTGTTTCAACCGCGGAATCTTTTGTCCGTACTACGCCCGAGAAAGGATTAATTATAACTACAGGGCGTAATTAAGGAGAGCTAAGCGTGGGAACCGAACCCGACAAAGGACGCGTGTATACGCGCGCCGCAGACTAAACACACGTACGTGCACACAGCAACTGTGTACATGTTTCTTACACGTGAGAATTAGTCCCGAAGACGTATATATATTGTGTGCGTTCGCAGCTGAGAAAGGAATCGGCCACGTTTTTGACATTTTCATTCCTTATTCGGAATTGCGATTTCCTATAACGTTTCCGGAGAAAACAGACCGGTGGTGTGGTTTCACCTTGCCCTCCGCGCTACATCTTGAAACAACACGTCGCGCGAACAGCTGCTATATACCGCTTAACGTTAAGACGAAACAATGGCAAAAGCATTCACCGTGTACGTAAACGTAATTGTCGCCCGACTAAACAGTATTTACTCGGTTAATTACGGAACGACGCGAAATACGACCTGATGCAGCTGCAAGTCCGCAACAAAATCAAATTACTTTGATTGCGCGCGTCGCGCAACTTTGATCGCGTTTTTTTGTTGAGAATCCCGAGATGAATTTTTATTTCGGCAATCGATGTGAAAAATTGCGTTGACAATAATTTTCGCATTTGTTTCTTATCAAGAATTCCATAAATGTAATTTCCTTTTTA